>JASANE010021530.1:0-10465 GCA_030248225.1 Trileptium ribeirensis
ATCGATTGCTGAAATTATACGATGTATATCCAGTGTTTTCCATTGGAACTAGTCTTGTAGCTCAAATTTATACAAATATCAGCTTATTTAAGGGTCAGATGACATAACAGTTTTTGTTTGGCGTTTATGCTCGAAGGAATTACTGTCTTGGTGTTCAACTGCCTTTATATAGAACGTTTAACAGCTATTCGCTAGTAGACAGAGATGAATGTTTAAAATCGGTGCAAAATGGTTTTGTTACTTTCAATCAATGTTTTTCAGGGGTGGTTCCACATCTGTCCAAAAGATATTTCTCTATTAGACCGGTCTTGGTAAACTAAAATAGTTGTGTTCGATGTTCGTTTGATAGTCTTTCATTCAATAAGCAGCCATTACATGTCCTGTTTTAATTTGGTGTCTTTCGCGCTTATGCTAAGCACAGTTGAACACAGGTTATCAATGGAATTTGTGTTCTTTTCTTCCACCTGGCTTTTCTACAACGTAAGTACTCCCTCTATGTATTTCGAGCGCCCCCAGTTCAGGCCATCCCCAGGTGTTATTGTATTCTCCCGTTCAGGTGCACAGGTACTTTTCTGCAAGGCTAAAAATGGTCAATTTTTGATACGAGGCAAAATATATGCGTATTTTACCTTATCGAACAGGAAAATCCATTTGCTTTACGGGGCTGAAAACACTAAAAGTGATGTCAGCCGATATGTGGCATTATTATTGTTTATTTATTGCAAATTTGTTATTTTTACGATTTCTGCGTTTTTAATTCTCTCAGTTTTGTTGGGCGTTCCCCAGGACAGTCCGATGTTGAGGCCTCAGTTCGGTTTCTCCAAGTGCTTTCGAGGCGGTTTGGGAAAGCCAGTTGACTAGTGTTTACTTCCTAAATTTGGATTTTTCGTTTTGCATTATCTTTTTCAAATCTCAGACACCGGTGTCATAAAAAAATTCAAAAAATCATTAATTTTTTGTTTTGAACACAAAGTGTTCATAAATTAAGGTACTGTTCAATAATCGTATTGTTGTACAAACGAGGGGAAACATTAATCATTCTTTAGTTTAATATTGTCATTAATTTACCTTTTTGTACACCCCATTTACACTTACCGCATATTGTTCTTAAATCCTTGATTTGAACAAATTTTTAGCATTAAACCTAATAGTAAATATAGTACTAATTGTAATTCGGATACCACTGCATAGATTTGACTCAATGTGTTTTTAACCTATAATTGTGCCTCGCCGCTATTTGCAACACAATCCAGTGACACTTAAATGTCGCTGCAGATCTCGCCGCAAAAAACATCCAAGTGCTTCAATTACATCCGAATTGGTGCACTTCAATCTCGCTGCTGAGCTCGCCGCAAAAATAATTCATATTGATCCAAATCACACCCGAATGGCTACACTTCAATTTTGCTGCAGAGCTCGCTGCCAAAATATTTCATATTGACCCAAATCGTACTCGAAAGGCTACATTCAATCTCGCTGCATAGCTCGCCACGAAAATAATTCAAATTTAGCCAGATTACATCCGAATGGGTACAGTTCAATTTCACTGTAGAGCTCGCCGCAAAAATAATTCGAATTTATCCAAATCACATCCGAATGGCTACGCTTAATTGTCGCCGCAAAGCTTGACAAAGAACTCAAATTTAACGAAATGATATCATAATAGCTACACTTCAATATCGCTGCAGACTTCGCCGCAAAAAATAATTCCAAGTAATTCAAATCACATCTGAGTTGGTGCACTTCAATCTCGCTGCTGAGCTCGCCGCAAAACGAATTCATATTTATCCAAATCACATCCGAATGGCTACACTTCAATTTTGCTGCAGAGCTCGCTGCCAAAATATTTCAAATTGAACCAAATAGTATTCGAAAGGTTACATTCAGTCTCACTGCAGAGCTTGTTGCAAAAAGAATTCAAATTTATCCAAATCACATTCGAATGGGCACACTTCAATTTTGCTGCAGATCAAGCCTCAAAAATAACTCAAATTTATCCAAATCAAATCCTAATTGCTACATTAGCTATTCGTGTTGGGTTTAATTCTTAGCTTTATATAGATCTCCGCTGGAAAGGCATGAGAATATTTTTATATGTCGCTGCTATTTTACATTCTTTGTTTTACTATTAAAATAACTATAACTAGCATTTTATTTAGCTGGATGTGCCCGTGGACAATAGCAAATCTGCGGTTGCTAAGAGAAGAGCTGTTTTCTCGGCAATATTTAACAGGACGTAAAGTTTTAATTTGTTTTAAATCTATTTTTTGTATATTTAAAACGTTGATAGAGCAATTGTGTCAATAGTAAAAAGATATTTTTTGTCATAGTGTGTTTATTAAGAAAATCCGGAGCAATAAATTGTAGTGAGTAGTACTAATAGTTTGATATCTACTGTGATTGCGAATTATGGTAGGTAGTATCAAATTATCACTGTAATTATACAGCGACGGATTCGTATAATCTGCGAGGCCAAAATAACCCTGATGCGTGTAAATAGAATGCAGGCTATGCCGTTCTCGATATAGTAAGCCTAATACTTAGTCTTAGCCTAAACTAAGATCCTTATATTAGATATACACTAAGCCTACGTCGGGGGCTAGCGCTTTTCGAAACCCCGCTCTAATAAGTTCTTCGTTTTAACGCTATAACGTAACGCCGCTCAGTGCCATCTGTGAGATATTGTAGCCCGGTCCGCCACAATGCGTCAGCTAACGGCGCTAAATCTAGATGACGTAGGCGGCATTTCTACTGCTATACTACCATGTTTGTTTGATGAGGTATTGTGCCTTAACACTCTTCGTCGGTCTGAACAAATTTAGGTACACTGGTCGAATAAGTGATCGGTAAAGTTGTGTTTGCACTACGTTCGAATACCATCTCTGATAATGAAATAAAACACAGGGTCCTCTACTTATAGCCACACGAGTTTAGTCTTGCCTTGGATGCCACTTGATACCCACTATTTAGCAGTAGAACTTACTCAGCTACACTTATTTTTTAGTAAACGGCAGCGTATTGAAGTGTAGCTATTATGATATCATTTCGTTAAATTTGAGTTCTTTGTCAAGCTTTGCGGCGACAATTAAGCGTAGCCATTCGGATGTGATTTGGATAAATTCGAATTATTTTTGCGGCGAGCTCTACAGTGAAATTGAACTGTACCCATTCGGATGTAATCTGGCTAAATTTGAATTATTTTCGTGGCGAGCTATGCAGCGAGATTGAATGTAGCCTTTCGAGTACGATTTGGGTCAATATGAAATATTTTGGCAGCGAGCTCTGCAGCAAAATTGAAGTGTAGCCATTCGGGTGTGATTTGGATCAATATGAATTATTTTTGCGGCGAGCTCAGCAGCGAGATTGAAGTGCACCAATTCGGATGTAATTTGAAGCACTTGGATGTTTTTTGCGGCGAGATCTGCAGCGACATTTAAGTGTCACTGGATTGTGTTGCAAATAGCGGCGAGGCACAATTATAGGTTAAAAACACATTGAGTCAAATCTATGCAGTGGTATCCGAATTACAATTAGTACTATATTTACTATTAGGTTTAATGCTAAAAATTTGTTCAAATCAAGGATTTAAGAACAATATGCGGTAAGTGTAAATGGGGTGTACAAAAAGGTAAATTAATGACAATATTAAACTAAAGAATGATTAATGTTTCCCCTCGTTTGTACAACAATACGATTATTGAACAGTACCTTAATTTATGAACACTTTGTGTTCAAAACAAAAAAATTAATGATTTTTTGAATTTTTTTATGACACCGGTGTCTGAGATTTGAAAAAGATAATGCAAAACGAAAAATCCAAATTTAGGAAGTAAACACTAGTCAACTGGCTTTCCCAAACCGCCTCGAAAGCACTTGGAGAAACCGAACTGAGGCCTCAACATCGGACTGTCCTGGGGAACGCCCAACAAAACTGAGAGAATTAAAACGCAGAAATCGTAAAAATAACAAATTTGCAATAAATAAACAATAATAATGCCACATATCGGCTGACATCACTTTTAGTGTTTTCAGCCCCGTAAAGCAAATGGATTTTCCTGTTCGATAAGGTAAAATACGCATATATTTTGCCTCGTATCAAAAATTGACCATTTTTAGCCTTGCAGAAAAGTACCTGTGCACCTGAACGGGAGAATACAATAACACCTGGGGATGGCCTGAACTGGGGGCGCTCCAAAATACATAGAGGGAGTACTTACGTTGTAGAAAAGCCAGGTGGAAGAAAAGAACACAAATTCCATTGATAACCTGTGTTCAACTGTGCTTAGCATAAGCGCGAAAGACACAAAATTAAAACAGGACATGTAATGGCTGCTTATTGAATGAAAGACTATCAAACGAACATCGAACACAACTATTTTAGTTTACCAAGACCGGTCTAATAGAGAAATATCTTTTGGACAGATGTGGAACCACCCCTGAAAAACATTGATTGAAAGTAACAAAACCATTTTGCACCGATTTTAAACATTCATCTCTGTCTACTAGCGAATAGCTGTTAAACGTTCTATATAAAGGCAGTTGAACACCAAGACAGTAATTCCTTCGAGCATAAACGCCAAACAAAAACTGTTATGTCATCTGACCCTTAAATAAGCTGATATTTGTATAAATTTGAGCTACAAGACTAGTTCCAATGGAAAACACTGGATATACATCGTATAATTTCAGCAATCGATGCTACTCGTATCTCCCAAGCGAAGGTGGAACAAAGCGACTGCGGTTTTATGAAGTGGGCATTTTGTAATCACATGTAACAGGCCTTGTGTGTGATGTATATACAACGCTAAAACCTCTGTAATCCAGAACCCATTAAAACACTGAAGCTTCATCGACCTTCAAACCAGTGGAAAACAACATCGAAACCAAATGAAGTATTAGTGCTTGTCCCTAGATAACGAAACCATCGTATTCCGTCTCCCAAAAATGTATATGGACAATTCTTGATATTCTGTGCGCAATATGTAAACAAACAACTGAAGACAGAATATAATCAGAAAATCGGGTTCGTTGACTCTAAACCGAATGAAAAGACATGAAATATGCACAATTAACTGTATTCAGAAAAACCTATATATAAACCATTTTTGCTGCCCTTCACCTAATACATAACCAAATAAAAGGAAAACACACTATATTTTGGAAATCAGGCTCAAGACCTTAAAACCTTTGAGACCCCAACAAAAATATAATATATATAGTCCAGTTAGCAAGAACGGAATAGCAAAAACATCATATTCAACGTGCTTGATACTAATAAGCACTCACTGTAAGTAAAAACACGCAATACCATGCCGAAGTTTGAAAAATCGCTATTCCTGGTAAAGGTGCGAGAAACCATATTCGGGTCCACCGCGGCCGAGGGAGTGGTCCCACAAAATACGGTCATTAAAGTTGTAGATATCGCTGTGCTGATTCTGTATATCGATGCAAAGCCTGTATTATATGGGCTGCGAAACACTGGTACCTGTATGGGCAGGTTTGGCAAAGAACCCTTAAAACCTTTTTGTTATTTTGATCCGGAAGATGGGGCCGGAGTTGGTCGATTCCAACAAAATTGTCATGGTCATCACTTTTGCTATCGAATAAAAAACTTGTTTAAATCCGTCCATCCGAAAATGAGTTATGAATGACAGCGAAAGACAAAATGTATATTAACGATTCTCCACCTAGCGCCATCAGTAGAAACTCCGATTGATCCGTTTCAATAAAAACATCACAAAACATACCGACTCAGTTACAAGTTCTTTGGCATGATAAAATAGCTGAGTTAAAGCAAGACGAAATTGATCACGAACCGAACATAATTCATCCGAAAAATGAATCGGCGACAAAATCTATAAAATATAGCATTATTACCACTACATGCAGGCAGAAAGTCATACACATGCACTAGACAAGATAACAAAGATAGAAATATTTTCCACAAGCCAAAGCTGCCAGTTACTGCACCACGACTGTTCGAGAGATCGAGACAGAAGAAAACATCACAGCATAAAACCCCACAATTACCAGTAAGCGCGAACTAATTACATAGACGCACATACTTTCACTCATCTAGGCCTATTTAGAATTTTAGTATCAAAGGCTAGGTGCTGCTGCACCTGGTATTAATATTTTACACTACTCCGCATAAAAACGTGTAAATTTGAATTCTGAGATGGAGACGCGCTAGCTTCGGAATCAAAGAATTCTCACTAGACCGTGCTAGGTGAAAAAGATCGGTGTGCGTTTATTTTTTTCTTTGTAACAGGACTTCGTTATCTCAACGTAAACCGATATGGACGTATGAGGACTCAAATGAAAGCTACAATAGGTACTCTACATGTACCTTTTGAAGGTTTTATTCCGAGTCGTCCTACCCACGCCCCACTGTAGGGGGTCAAAGGGGGGTACCCGGGGTGCATGGCTAAAATGTGCCGCCATTTTTTCGGTCATAACTCGATAATCCTTAAGTCGATTTGAATCATTTTGATGAAATATGTGTCCTACGAAGCTTTATTTATCGGGTATATAAATTGCTTTGGTCGGGTCCCTATGGGGCATGGGGGACTTTAGTAAATGGTCAAATTTCCAAAATTTAGGTCAAAATTTGTCGAGGTGTAGCTATGTAACCACTTAAGCGATTCAAACGAATTTTGGTGTGTGGATAGAGCTACTACGGGGCTACCTGCCTGATGTCAACAGATTTGATGTAGGATCCCTGGGTCAATTGGTATTTGAGGCCAAAGTTGGGCGCGACGCCATATATAGTCATCAGTGACATTACCACTTCAAACGGTACTTTAATAAATTTGTGGCTTAAAATAAGTTCATATCGGTTTTCGATGGTGCTGTTTCAAATCGTCACTGTATTTATACGTGTCTCCTAGTGCTGGCCTGTCCGCTCCAAATCCCCCATGTCCGTCCCTCCCCCCCCACTCCGCCGAAACCCCCCATGTTCAACGAATTCCAAAAATTTTTTATGTCTGAAAATTTATGTTCTTTGTTTGCAAATTGTTTTTTAAACATTAATTACCACTATTTATAATGCTAAAATATTGTTTTTTAGCTTGAAAGTACGTTCACAGAATGCATGAAAATGCATGAAAACATGGAAATGTTTTGTATTTTTAAGCAAAATTTATCCCCCCACTTTGAAATTTCTCCCGAGAATGAACATGGGGCCCCCCGAAGTCCCGCTTTTTGAGGGCAGTGGCCAGGCCAGTAGTGTACAGGTAGTTATATCAATGCGTGAGACAAGGCGAGTGGTGCTCATGGGACAAGTGTCATGCGGTCTGTTGCAAATTCTGTGTTTTCTGTGCTGCTGTGCTTTTGATTCTTATATACATAGATTACATACATATGTTGTTCACAATTCGTAAGCGGTTCTAGAGGTTCTTAGTGGCATATACATCAAACACTGCGTGTTACAGGTGCTTATTCAAAATTATAAATAATAAATATAACCACGCTCGCTCCATTTCAACCCTCGCATGCCAGATACTAGTTTATGTTGTTTATTTAACTATGAATGTTTGCAAATTTTATGGTGAAGAGGGTTGACCGCTGTTTTTTACTTGTGGATGTGCAGAAACATTTATACGCTTAGCTATACTGTACAACGACTGTCGTCCTTATCATTTTCTTTTTCTGCAGAAACTTTCCTACCTTAACGTTTCTCTCAACCTCGTTTTATATCATGATTAGGGGTGAAATCAAGAATTAGTTGTTAGTATTGTGAATAGTACCGCCGAGGATTCAGACACTGCATTTATATTATTACTAGGATTTGGCAACATGTCAAGTGTATGAATTCGAAGAAATGAGAAACTGTAACGTTAACATACAGTGTAATAACTCATTAAAAATATATATATTCCAGTTACGAAACAAAAATGTAAATCACCATAAAATATTTATTTAACCTGCTGCTCAAGAAGGCATAGATGCAGCAAAACTGATAGTCAGATGTCTAATACGCACCTCAAGAGGGTTAACTCTACCTTAGAACCGCTTACGAATTGTGAACAACATATGTATGTAATCTATGTATATAAGAATCAAAAGCACAGCAGCACAGAAAACACAGAATTTGCTCCAGACCGCATGACACTTGTCCCATGAGCACCACTCGCCTTGTCTCACGAATTGTAACTACTGTACACTACTGGCCTGGCCGCAGCCCTCCCGAAAAGTGGGGGGACTTCGGGGGGCCCCATGTTCATTCTTGGGGGAAATTTCAGAAGTGGGGGTAAATTTTCTTAAAAAATACAAAACATTTCCCATGTTTTCATGCATTTTCATGCATTCTGTGAACCTACTTCAGCTTGAAAAACAATATTTTTAGCATTATAAATAGTGGTAATTAATGTTTAAAAAACAATTTGCAAACAGAAGAACATAAATTTTCAGACGTGAAAAATTTTTAAAATTAGTTGAACATGAGAGATTCGGCGGAGTGGGGGGAGGGACGGACATGGGGGATTTGGGAGCGGACAGGCCAGCACTAGGAGACGCGTATAAATACAGTGACGATTTGAAACAGCACCAGTCGAAAACCGATATGAACTTATTTTTTTTAAGCCACAAATTTATTAAAGTACCGTTTGAAGTGGTAATGTCACTGATGACGACTATATATGGCGTCGCGCCCAACTTTGGCCTCAAATACCGATTGAGCCGGGGATCCTCCGATCAAATCTGTTGACATCAGGCAGGTAGCCCCGTAGTAGCTCTATCCGCACACCAAAATTCGTTTGAATCTCTTAAGTGGTTACATAGCTACACCTCCAACAAATTTTGACGTAAATTTTGGAAATTTGACCATTTACTAAAGTCCCCCATGCCCCATGCGACCCCGACCAAAGCAATTTTTATATACCCCATAAATAAAGCTTCGTAGGACACATATTTCATCAAAATGAATCAAATCGACTTAAGATTCTGAGGCTTATAGACCGAAAGGACGTAGGCGTGCACCCCGGGTACCCCTTGACCCCCTACAGTGGGGCGTGGTCGACTCGGAATAATACAAAAGGTACATGTGAGAAGAGTACCTATTGTAGCTTTCATTTGAGTCATACGTCCATATCAGTTTACGTTGAGAATAACGAAGTCCTGTTTACAAAGAAAAAAATAAACGAGCGGCACGATTCTTTTCAACATTTTCCTAGTCAGAAAAGAATTCTTTGATTCCCGAAGCTAGCGCGTCTCCATCTCAGAATTCAAATTTACACGTTTTTATGCGGAGATCGTAAAACCTGATACCAGGTGCAGCGGGCACTTCCATACTTAAAATTCTAGATAGGCCTAGATGAGTGGGAATATCGTCTAGTTCGCGCTGGGGTTAGTGTCGATATTTGTGATGTTCTTGCTGTATGTAATATTTATCTCATTTGTCGCATTATTTTTCGATGGATATTTTTGATTTGGTATTGACTATATATCCATTATTGATATTTTGTGTGATGTGAACGGACGTTTAGTTAATGACGAAAATTTCGTTTAGTTTTGATACATATTCATTCATAATTATTTACGGATGAAATTAAATTTCGACAAATTTAATTTGTTCGATCCGCAAAAGTGATGACGGTGTGCTCTCTTAATTGAACGAGAACGGTACCGAACAATGGCAAAAATAATTTTCATGGTTCTTTATCAAATCTAGCCATACGGTAAGTATTCCCCGCCCAGCCCGTATCGCCACACTGGCTTCAGATACGACAACAAGTAAGGCACGTTTTCTGCCGAACGAAAAACACGCAATATAAAAATCATACGTCAAGAATCTACAACTTTGACCATAACTTTCTTGTGGGACCATCCCTGGGCCGCTGTGTGCCCGAATATAGTTCATCGACCCTTTTTTTCGAAATGGCATTCGGTGGTGTCCTTATGTTTTTGTCTAACAATGAGTGTAGTTTTGACATCTGAATACGATGGTTTTCTATCTGAGTCTGAGTTAGTTCTAATATGATACTTTTCGGTTTTTCAGGTGGTTTTAAGATAGACGAACCTGATTTCATGTTTTTACATTTTGTTTGATTATATATTATACATGCCAGACATAGAGAATGTATTGATTTTTCTGAAGGCTAAATACAATGATTTGGTTATCTAGATTCCAGCGTGCTTATTTCATGTCTTTTATGGCTATGTAGCTGTTTAAGGTAGAAACACCGATTTTCAGAATTTGTTTTCAGCTGTTTGATTACACATTGCGTACATCATGAATTGTCTATAGATTTTTCGAAACGCTGAATACGATGATTTATTCTAGGGACCCGTGTGGTTTCAAGCGTTTTCTGTTGTTTTCAACGGGTTTAGAGACAGCAAACTATTCTTAATGCCTTAGGATTACAGAGGTTTTAGCGTTGTATATACATCACACACAAGGCCTGTTCTTACATGTGATTACAAAATGCCTAAACCGCAGTCACTTATTTTCACCTTTCGCTTGGGA
>JASANE010021532.1:0-41938 GCA_030248225.1 Trileptium ribeirensis
ATTTATAGTAAATTCACAGTGCTAGCGGCTCGGCAATTCGATGCTATACCTTTAACCTTTATCACGCTCTTTTTATGACACCAACGACAGCCGATGATCGTAAACGTTTACTCACTAATTCAACGAAAGGCCACTACTCGGTTATACTGAAACTTGAAACGACTTAGCCAGCGACACATAGGCGTAGTTGATGCTAGCACTCGACTCAGCTTCAGACTAGTATTCTAACCAACTGTTCGACTACGACCCGATATAAGAATCTCGAACTCAGACAAAACGCTGCGGCATTTCATAAATTTTATACACAACGCCTTCTGCACACTAATACATATGTTAACTTAAGGCGAGTAAATGTACAATGTCCAAATTCCAGACCGAAAATACTAAATTAGTAATAAACTCTCCCGTCTATTTGACGCTACTCCAGACGTCAACACACACTCAAAACGTTTTATTTGCTACACGTGTTTCGACCAAGGCTAAGATATATGGATGAACGTGCTCTGACTTATGCCTACACCTAGTGCGGTAAGACTACTGATGGGCACGTGTTAAATTGTGTTTCAACGCACTTACCGGCATTCAGCACGAACAAGGCAACGGTAGCAGGGCATGAACAACCTGATGAGACTACTACTTACCATACCAGCGTTAAATTATTATATGATTCAGAGTACTTGGCACAACCGAAAATTTATGTTAATGTATAGCCGTGGACCAGCTAGTAACCGTCAACGACTACCAATTCTGTCACAGTCAGCTAAGAACTAAGATAAGAATTTTGTCGCTGAACAGCGCTTTTTAACATGGTAATAAAAGCATAAATTCAAACACGTTGAAATAATAAAAATGTAATCCAAAATCCATGTGCTAGCTAATTCATCTTTGAAAGTAATCAAACTAATATCTACACTCATCACCCTGAATAAAATTGAAAATAGTTTCTCGCACGGAAGCGCGTTAATCGTTAAGAAATCTACACAAAACAACGAATAATGTGACACGTATAAAACCGACACTAATAACACGTCTCCATATAGCTAACTCATCCTCTCTAGTAAATTAATTAACATCATCACTATAACAAAATAAATTCGTCGATATTCAAACGCAACAACTGGCGAATTAAACATTAACAAAACATTATAAAACGACACGTAATATTCATTATGACACTTTCTCTCCCTAGCTAGGTCACCAACTTCTAAATTCTGAAAAACATAATAATAATCATCATACATACTAATGAATCAAAATCACTATATCAGAACGAGTAACCGTTTATGGATATGGAATACGCCCAGCTGGCGAAAACAAACGGTACTGCGTACCGTACTAGAGTGATACACAGTTCACGCGAATATAATAACATATATATTTATTATATAATTTAGAAGAATTTTAAAGAAAAATTTGAAATGAGAAAAGGGGTGGGAAGATGGTGGGATGGTTTGAGGAAAGTAGAGAGAGATGGATGGTGACATTTTAATATGATGAAGGGGGTAGGTGGTGGAGCTTGTATTTTAAATTTGGGGAGTGGGGGTTAAGTATTTTAAATTTGGGGAGTGGGGGTTAAGTATTTAGAAAATGGTGGATGTTTGAAAAATGTGAAAATAGGAGAAAAATTGGAATTTTGGAAAATAAAAATTTAAAGGAAATAAAAAGGAGGAGAAAGGGGTAGATTAGATATGAGGTGATGGGAAATAAGGGGTAAAGGATATTAAAATTTGGGATGGGTTGTTAGGGTTTTGGGGAGATGGGAGATATTTGAAAAAATGGGGAAAAAGTGAAAATTTAGAAAAAGAAAATTTTATTGGAAGAGGTAAGAGAGGAAGGGGGAACTTTATATATTTTAGTAGAGGGGTGAGGGAAAAATATTAAATTTTTGAGGGTATTGGTTAAGTATTGGGAGAGAGAGGGTAGTTTGAATTTTAGTAGGAAAATAGGAAAAAGTGGAATTTGGTTAAATTTTGGTTATAGTGGAAAAGGATGGGTGAATAGGAAATGGGGGTTAGGAAATAGTGTGTTTATAAGGAAAGAATAAGTTTTAAGTAGTTTTAAATGTTAAATGTGGGTTTTGGGATATATGAGGGTAGGGGTGAATTTTGATAATTATATAAGTTTTATTATATTTTATATATTTATATGTAAATACATAGCTAGTTTCATATCTATATAGAAGTTATGTTTAGCTTTACGTGAACATTAAGCCCATACACCACGCCGAGGACGACAGGAAGTACCAGGTCGCCGTGGGGCGGCCTTTATTGGAAAAAAAGAAATTTTGTGGTGAAAAAGACACCAGCCCGAACAGCTATGTTTAGTTTATTTATAATAATAATAGAAACATTTATATTGCGCCCTTTTCGCGGAAGCGTTGCAAAGGCGCTCACGCAAAATATTACAGGAAACAGAGACCTTACATACGTACACGTAGATAAAACATAACTGAAAGAGTATACACGTAAACAGACACTGATGACATTGGGAAACATAAGACAGTTTTTTTAATATACAATTTTATACAAAACACAGAATAAACAGTGAAGTCCTAGTTCAGAGTCCCGCAATGTCCGTGGCAGTTTATTCCATAATGATGGCGCCAGAAAAGAGAAAACACTTGGTCATGTACCATGTGTTCTGAGGATGCGTTCATTAATTAGACGAGGTGTTGCTGCAGATTGTAACATCTCTGCTAGGTATTTTGGCTCATTTGAAGTTAATACACATTGAACTATAACCAATGTTTTAAAAGTAATTCGTCTGTGAAGGGGAAGCCAATGTAGGCGTCGCAGTATTGGGGTAATTGGATCCTAGAGCATGCTATAATACTTGCTGCTGTGTGTAGAACTCGTTGCAGAGGTTGTATAACACAGGCTGGGAGGTCTAAGTAGAGTGCATTACAGTAGTCTACTGTACTCATGACGAAGGCGCGCATTAGGCTCTGAGCTGTTTGGTCATTTAGTTGGCGGCGGATGCGACTTATGGAGCGGAGTGTCCACATGCATGAGGCTGATAACTGTCGAATATGCTGTACCATGTTGAGTTTGCTGTCTAAGAGTACTCCCAGTATTTTAACAGCACTGATAGATTCAATTTTAGTTGATCCTGCTAGTGTGGGTGGTCTTTTGAAGTCGCCAGAGCTAAAATAGATTAGCTGCGTCTTTGAATCATTTAATATGAGGTTGTTGGCGCAGAACCAGCCCTTCCGTTGACATAGGATTTGTTGAAGGGTTGTAGAGATGGTGGCAGTGACCTCGGACTGAAGTATCGGTAGATTTGAATATCGTCTGCATAGTTGTGTACTTGGTATCCAGAAACTCTTAGAGCAATAATTCTTGATTTTAGTTTTATATTCAGTCTTGATCTGATCATCGTAAAACTTGGTCGTGTTTTGCTAAATGGCTTTTTATATAGTCACCTTATAGTCACCTTCGTCCCCGTCAGACCGGTCGTTGTTGCATTGCCACACGAGGAAGTATATCACCAAGTTTGATAGACCAGTCTTGATCACAGGGGCGATTCAGCCTCGTATTGACGAGGCCAGATCATATCGGAAAAGCAATATAAATGTAAATTATAATGGTAAACAGTTGGACGCATGCAACCGGCACTTGAAAGAAGACAATATATGCTTTTATAGTTTTAATGTTGTAGTTTTTGGTTGGATGACTGAGCTAATAGTTTGGCTAAGATGACGCGTTGTAACTGGCGGTCGTCGTCATATAAGTTTCAGCTTGGCAATTGTGTTATATCTAAGGTTACGAATGATAGCGGAGCTGACTGTTTAGTGCATTTCAAGGCTTTTACGGTGATTCATATTTGGTTAACGCCTAAAGAAATTATTTGGTTAACTCCTAAAGAACTGTATGAGAGTACTTTGCATCTGACAATTGTGTTGGAAGCGTAAAGAGTTACGCCGACCTTATGTTATGTTCAACGTATTGTTTACGGGCTGTCATACGGATTGCGCAAAACTATAGATCTTAGAAATAGACTTGACAAATAAGTACTTTTAATAATTGTATTATTTAAACTACTAATAACTATTTTTCCTACGTAAAAGCAGTGACACAACGTTACTAGGTGTGGAACTTTAATAGACAACGATACGACTAGTAATATTTTATAAATTTCGGCCCATAGCGTCGAATGAGAAACCAGGGCGAGCAGATTAGGGGATCAGGGGTAGCAGCATTGCTTTTTGGGTCAGCCAGCCATTCGAGCGGGCTCAGCAACTAATGTTAGTTTTGAGGAGACCGGGCGAGTGAGGGGCGACGATTCGAACACCTCCTCGAGCTACCGATAGTTGCCAAGTCAAATTCTTGGCCAGCTATGTCGGGGCCCAAGGATTTCCCTCTGTGCGGCCAGCCTTCGCGGCTCATGCAGAACCGAGAGAATTCACCTTAATAGTAGTCGACCGCTACTATAAAGTTTTAGTAACGTAGTTCGTCGGCCAATCGGGACAGCTTGTTTAAATAAACCGGCACGTATTAGCGTAAATCTAAGGCTCAGGTTAAGGTAATCAATTAACCCATCGGCCAGTCATTCGGGGGTCGTTGTATCACCTAAAAAGAGCTATAGTAAAGTATTAGATAACGTAAACTCTAACCGGCGTCACTCAAACCATACCGCATTTGTCAGCCATTTGGGAGCAGGTGTGTTCAACAAAAAAGTATTATTATAAATCTAGATTTTAGGTTGAGCTATCTAGATATTCGTGCAGTCGTCAGCCATTCGGAGGCGATTGCACCAACCTCAAAAGAGACGTACTAGAATTAGCGATAACCTAACCTTAAACTAATAGAGTCGAAGTGGTCCAGAGTTAAGTATCAGAGCAGAGTTAAAGCAAGTAAACGGAGAGATAAAGTAACCTGTAAGATTATAACACAAAGAGTTGACTTAGTAGTGCCTAAAAAGGACGGTACTCATAATAATATTTTACGGGTTTCGCGTGTGATAACAGTGCCTTAATATTTTAACTGGTTTTGTAATAAACGTTATTTGCTACGCGTGTGGTGCCTGTCTATCTGGACAGTGAGTGCATTGGAACTAGTCACACCGCAACGCAAAATATAATGCATCGGCACTAGTTGCTAAAAAGCAAGAACGCGAGCCAACCGAATAACCCTAGCAGCATACTACTGGCTACACCTTGGGCCCCGCAACTTTCGGTGACGAACGCGTCCCCTTTTTAATTCCGATAGCCGTCATAATAAGAAAAGTACCCACCAGCCACTACCCCCTTCCAAACGAAACATATAACACGCAGCAGATGTAAAGCTGCTATATTCAAAATGTTACATATATATTATATTTTGGATGTGTTCTTAGCGACAGGACACTCGAGGCTGATGTGAAAAGTAGCATCCGGAAATGCTGGCCTAAGGTTGGGTTGGCAGCCACGACTTCCGGCTCTTGAAACGCAAGCTGACGCTGTACCGACTGAGCTATCCTTGCCCGACTTCACAGTACACATATATAGCTACTATATTAGACAGAATACAGCAGCTATCGTCTTTGAAGTTGTAGCTCATTCGGTACAGCGTATTCTGTGGCATACAAAACCGGAAAATCGCCTTAGAATCCTACCCCAGCCCAAATTTGCAACCGGTTGATTCCATATCTTCTCGTCGTCAAGCACATGTCTGTCGAATGCAGTAGCTTTAAATCTGCTGTAAAGTGGGGCAGAGATAGCTCAGTTCAGGGTGTCCGCGTTCTTGAAAATTCTTAAAGTCTTTGAAAAGCCTTGAATTGCAGAGTTACCCTTCAAAACCCTTGAATTTGAGTCTGCAGGCAGGTCAATGTTGTGTTTTTGTCAAGAGACTTTGATAAGTAAACCTTACAAAGTAGCAAAAAATGTCGGCGCTTCGCGTTATTTTAACTGTCAATTCATCTTTACAGTTTAAATTTGCCACAAAATTTCTTGGTAAAATTTACTTCCAGATTGCATGCCCGTTCTCAACTAGTGGTTATGAAACCCACACAACGATATGCAGCGTCTCGATTCATTCCACAGACTATCCGTAGTGCTATGAAACATCGGAAAAATAATGATAGTAATCTACTAAGTGAAACAAAAAAACCTGGCAGGACAAGGTGATTACACTAATATGATCTGTATAAGCACCTTGTCTTGCCAGGTTTTTTTTGTTTCAGGTTTTATAATAGCCCCTGATATGTAATTGTACGATTACTTGTTCATACCAGGAGGTTTGGATGGACTTTAAATTATATCCTGATTTGGCTGAGTCATATTTGTAGATGGTTTGTAAGACTGAGTGCCGGATTGTTTTAGTTAACAGTAGTTTTAGTATCGCGTTGCGCAAATGCATTTTCAAGTAGTTCTTTGAATCTTTTTAGCAAAACATATCAGTAATTTTTAGCTCTTCTTCTGTTGGGGGAAATCAGGAAAGGCCCACTATCTTCGCAGCTATGCCCTCACAATCCGTAGACTCCAATCGTAGGCTCAAAAAGAGATCAAGTGGAAACTTCTTCACCTGTCCTGATTGTTGTCCATTATTCCCGGATGTTTTAATTCGGCTAAACCAAGTAATAAATAAGTTTTTCGGCGTTAAAACGTCTAACGCTTCGTTTAAAATTCTCCACCACCCATAGGACGACGTTTGACGCTTTATTGAATGGAAAAGATTTTGAGGCTCTATCGATAAAGGGCGCCGACCATGCCCCCTAAAATTGAGGTGGTCCGAAAACGCAACATTCTAATTTTGGCTTAATTGGCGAAGGGAGTGATGGATTATGTTGATTTTGGTCATCATTCGGGAAAATGTGTAAATTGCAAAAATGGATCATTGAAACAAATAATATGGCACAGCTAAATTTGTCTCTTTGAATTGCGTTGAATCGTATCAAAGTTGACCAAGTTTGGAACAAAACAAATTTTTTTTCAGTCTTTTGTCAATGAAAATGAAAATCAGGTCAAATATTTTGTCTCGAAATCGGAAAATATCGATGTTTTCTCTGCTAACTCGATGTGCTGAGGCAAAATCTGCAAGATTTTTTCGTGGTATCTACACTCCCTCATCCCCTCCGCCAACCGAAGGGGTGTCGAATTTTTCTAGAATAACTCTCATTATACATTAAATCTATATATTTTATATACATTATATAATGTAATGTACTATACGCGCTCAGTATTATTGGTCACCTGTCTTCCTCCTTAATAGTTGGGGCAGCAAGATTAGCATATACTGTATTTCCATTATTTGACCAATTCGTATTCTTCCCCATCACATCGTGTGGAAGCATGAGCTTCGCGAAAGCGAGGCAGCATTGTTGTAAAAATAAAATAACAAATTAGTTTATTATATATTTGATTGGTGCAATCGATGCTTTAAACAAGCTACCGAAACTGCGTCAACAAAATAATGAATAGCGCTTTCCACAATCGCCCGATTATGAAAAAAGAATCGCCTGCTATGGAGCCTATGACTGAACGGTTTCCTTCATGTGACTGTGACCTCTTGTGTTACTACATCCAGGTTAAAAACCGTTGTAATTTAAGTTAACGAGGCCTGTCCGCATCTTATACATAAGTATTTGGTCAGAACGAATTCTTCGCGTTTCAAGGGTTTGAATATCGATAAACCTGAGACGTTCTTCGTGTGACCAACACTTCATAAAACGGATTAACGTAGTGACGTGCTGTTTACCATTTTCCAGCACATCACGATGACAATGGGAATAAATTTTATTTAATATGCATTTCCAGACATATATATAGCTTCTGTGATGGCGTGAAGGGAGAGATAAGTAATAAAGCGATGGATTTAAGTCCTCATTAGCTCAACCTTTCAGCCGGCTAATTTTCACATTTTTTCGTCACCAAGATCATATTAGCTAAGCTCAAATCAAAACTACCGTATATAGCAGAGAGATGGATGGTGCGGAATAAGGTCGGATTCTATTGGAACTTCGCTATACCCAGATTTATATCCTAGCACTTTACCTCACATTTTGTGCTTACTTGACGGTTTAATTGCTGCTTATCTGAATATGAGACAAAATACAATTTATTGAATATGTGTGAAATACGTAATATATAAAGCTAAGCGGTAGGCTTTACTGGAAGACGGAGCATGTGGAAAGCGTCTTTTGTTCGAAGCTCAGACCAACTACTTTTCAGCAGGCTATTGATCACGCGATTTCGTCGCCAACAAGCTGTCGCCAGGCCCAAATCAAAAACTTTCCATACGCAGTATGGGATTGCTGGAATTCTAAGTTATTTTGTTGGACCTTACGATAAGTACTTGATGAAGAATAAATCTGACACGGGGTACCGGCAGGAAGGTTTGGGTGATGTCTAATTCTAACCAACGACTTGCAAGTGGAGGTACCGACTGAGCTGTCCCAGCGCAATATCGCAGTAAATATAAAACTTCTATATAGTTATCGAGCCTTGCATATATATATTATATATATACGTACGTATATGTGTATATTATTATATGTATACAATAATATATACCTTTATTGTATTTATTTAATTGACAGGTATTAACACTACCTTTGTCGTATATTGGGAAAGAAATGAAAAGGTATTCGCGATGTCCTGTTATGCTACTTATGTATACGTTGATCGAGGTTAGTTACGTAGCACAATGCATAAAAACACTTAATATTATGTGATACGTTTTTTGGCTTATAGTAGATTTGTTACAATTCAAGCGAAAAAGTTACGAGTTATCTGGACGATTTGGTGTCATAGTGATTCAGATCCCCGTTTGTCATGCTTTTGCGATCTTCGTAATTCCCGTTGAACTCGATCTTTATATGCATTTGACCATGTGAATTTTTAAATTTCAAATTCAGTGATAATTAGTCAAGGACGAATTGTTCGACCGTTCTTAGTTTAAGGGGCACGAAAAATTGATTTAAGCAGAACAAGAATAGTTCTTTCCCACATCGGTTAACCCTTCAAAGAATATATTTGTTTGTTACAGCCATAGCCTATTCGACTTTCGAATTTATGTATTAAACACGTATCCAATGTTCTCTTCTGTGGTAATTTAAACTCTGTTTCCAATTTTTATGATAAATAAAGTAGCCGTTATCCAGCTGTCATTTTAGCTATATAGAGTCTTCTGACTGTAGGCAAAGGCGTCAGATAGAAGCTGTAAGTTTGCTTTTATGCAGCTTTCTTGACATAGTAACCCGTTCTAAAGTGTATTCCAATTCGAAAAATAGAAAAGCATTGCGACGAAATCAAAATTTTAAACTTTTTACAGCTATGCTATATTGCGTGCTAATTTTTAAATATCAGTGACCTTTATTAGCGTTCTAATACTTGTTTTTAGGGTTTAGGTTAGTATATATCAAGATATATCGTTCTTTAATTCTACGTCAACCACATTTGGTCGGTTTCAGACGCTAACGTTTTCCTTGTAAATCGTTACGACTACTATCTATTATAAATAAAACACATTTTCCCAGCGGGAAACATTTGGCTTACATGATTTACTCCATTTAACACAAAAATCCATTTGCACGAGTTCGGTCTTAGTCAGCGTTAAAGTACTATTTTCCTTAGGGTTTGTGTTTTGTGGACATCCTGGTCTCAATGGCAACATTTTTCCTGGTAGCGCGGTCATGCTCCGTATTTGATGCTCCATTGTTCAACAACCTTTAGCCCATGGTGCCGGGTGAACTGTATGTGTCGCAACATTGAACTTATTCTAATTTGATTTACCTGTGGTATCAAAGATCATTAATCCTAAAGCTACTTTCGACTATAAAACAATTAGCGCTCAATTCCTGTTATTAATGTTATAGGAAAATAAACATTTCATGTAGCGTGGTGGTTATATATAAACAATTCTAAGCATTTCCTCTATATACGTAGCAAAACAATGAGTAGTTAAAACGGAACGAGCGAAGGGAACACAGTCTCCGTTGAGGGCGCTAGGGGAAAATCGTTAAAATTATTTTTTTCTGTTTCTGCCGTTCATAACTCATCGTCGGCTGGATGGATTTCGTTCCATAAATTTTATTATTTGACAGCAAAAGTGATGACGACTTGAGTGACGTCAACTTTATTTGAGCGCACGCGAACAGCTCTGACAGTATCTTTGGGGTCAAAATGGCCGAAAACATGTTTTTAGAGGGTTCTTTGCCAAATTTGGCCATACGTGTAAGAGTATCTAGCAGTCCATATCTCGCAAAGCCGGCTTAGGATCGAAGAACATAGACCTATCCTATTCAGCACACCAAGATCTACAAATTTACTGACCACGCGTTTTTTCTGGGATCACTGCCTAGGCCGCTGTGGGTCCGAATATGACTCGTCGACCCTTGCCAGAAATACTGATATTTCAAATTTCGGCATGTTGCGTGTTTTACGTTACAACGAGTTTCTCTTAGGGTATTAAGCACGCTGAATACTAAAGGTTTTGCAATTTAGAGACCAACTTGACTATATTATACCTTTTCAAATGGTTTCAAGGGTTTTACGGTCGACGAACCTGATTTCCAAAATGTAGTGAGTTTTCATTTGCTTCGTTACTTATTGCTTGACATCAATCACCTGTAATCACCTTGCCCCAGGTCGGGGCGCCAATGCTTCGTTGGTCCGTGATTTCCAGTTTGATCGATCTTGTGCCGCTTGATATCAATAGTGGTCTATATATAGGTTCTCGGTACACGGAATACTAAGGTTTGGTTGTCGAGACTCCAACACGAATATTTCATACCATTTTAGATGTTTTAAATGGGTGTAGGGTCAATGAACCCGATTACCATAATATAGTCTGCCTTCAGTAGGTTGTTTAAGTAGGTATTGTGTATAGAGCATCAAGGATGTTGAATATTCATATACGGTTCGGTGTTATCTAGGGGCTAGCGCGAATACTACGTGCGTTTTAATTTTTTGATTGGTTTACGGTCCACGAGGTTTTAGTGTTTTCAATGGTTTCATGGTTACAGATGTTTTAGTATTGTATATAAATCAGACACAAACCCTTTTACAAGATGATTTTACAAAATTTCCACGTAATGAAATCACGCTCTTTCCGTTTCTCCCTCGTTTACGAGTTACTAGTGACAGGGCTTTTGCCTACGATCTTGGCCATGGCGATCTGAGCGACTGGATACGGCAAAGAAAAATTTATTACTAAATTTATTAAAAATATATTAATCTAACGGTAGCAAAGAAATAACAATGGTTTTGGATTCGGAGATGGAGAAGCGCTAGCTTCGGAATCGAAGAATTCTCACCCGACCGCACTATGGTAAAACAGATTGGCTTTCGTTTATTTTTTCTCTGTAAACAGAACTTCGTGAACCGATATGGACGGTTCCTATGAAAGCTACAATACTCTAGATGTGCATTTTGGAGGTTTTATTTCTATTCGATACACCCACGTCAGGCCACAGATGGTCAAAGGGTGGTACCCAGGGGTACATGGCTAAAATGAGCCATTTTTGGGGGCATTTTTGCTCATAACGCGGCAACCCTTGAGCCGATTTAAATTATTTTGATAACAAAATAGTCAGCTTCGAATCTGGTGGCCAAATTGATCGGATGATTATCCGTAACCTCCCGGAAAGCCCTCTCATACGAAACGGCAAATTTTCGATTTTGAAGAAATTGTCGAAGTGATGAAATAGGGATTCGTTGTTTCTGGAATTAAATGTCAGCACAGACTACAGCTTTGGCAGACTTCCTGACGCATGTAGACGCGACTTGAATACAGCGACAGGAGGCGGTCCATTAATTATGGGCGGCAAACTAGTCCAGCGGTTGACAACTCCATCTGCATATGAGAATCGTGCACAGTTCACACGTGGTTGGATGCGGGGTCGAATGATGCAAGGGTGACCACGGAGTCGATCGTCAGCGACAAATTCAAGCCAACAATCTAGTGGATAGTCAACGTTTTTATGAACTGCATTGAATTCAAGATTAAGTCAGCTCTAATACAGCATGTCCTAAGAGACTGCAATTTAAGTGCTCGTAGCCGCTCTTCATATGTTAAATTGCTGATACCGGGTACAAATTTCGTTGCTCGAGCCCGCTCAATAAGTACGATGTCTTTTTTATAATCTGGGCACCAAGCGCTGGATGCGTACTCAAGTCGGGAGCGTATGACAAGCTGTAGAACATCAAAAACACGTTTTTGTTTAGTGTCTTAAAGGATCGTCGTGTGCACCATGATACATACTCAGCGCGGCGGACTACGAATATCCGAGCAGTGTTCCGAGCATTTGAAATCACAAGAAACAATTATTATTCCAAGTTATCTTTTGTGTCTTTTATTAGGTATAGGAGACTCATCGATAACGCATGTATGATTTTCCTTCCGAAGTGCAAACACACTGATTTATAAACTGACTCTAAAGCTCATGCACCAACTTTTAACCCAGGCGGAGAAACTATCAATATCTAGTTGTAAGTCGCTAGTATCGAGTAACGTACGGGAAGGATGGGAGTGAATTCGGCGAAGTAATCTAGAGTCATCTGCAAATTTGCTTATCGCCCTGGAAACCCAGTTATCTACATCGTTGAAGTAGACCAGGAAAAGTATGGGACCGAGGACTGTACCTTGTGGCACGCCACTTCTTACATTATTCCTTTGAGACTTGTAGCCATTGACAACGACTGATTGTCTACGATCACACAAAAATGCTTCAATCCAACGTAAAACGTCGCCACGTAATCCCACCGACCGTAGCTTCGACATCAACCGACGATGCGGGACATGTTCAAATGCTTTTTGTATGTCTAGGTAAATATAATCCACAAAATCGCCATTATTTACTTCCTGTATAACCCATTGAATATAATCAATCAGTTGCAGCACACCAGAGCGTTTGCGCATGAAGTCAAACAGTGATTTGAACAGCAAGTCATTATCCGACAAATGAGACATTAATGCATCAGCTATAATACTTTCCATGACCTTGGATGTTCCTGGCGTTATACTAACGGGACGATAATTAGCGGTTTGAAATCTGGAACCTTTATTAAATATCGGTGATACTTATGCAAGTTTCCATTCAGCGGGCACGTACCTGTTTGCATAGAGTGATTAAAAGCTGAACAAAATGGTGACAAAGTTCATTGCGGCACTCATATAGTAAGTAATTAGGGATCATGTCAACGCCAGGGGAGGCACATTTTTTGATGACATTTAACTTGCGCATGACTACATTAAGAGTAAATGTAACAGTGTGGAGACTACGAGCTGTCTGCGAAGAAATAGTTGGAATGTTGTTAGTATCTTCGTCAACGAAAACTGTTGCAAAATATCTGTTTAATTCGTCGGCATAGGATAACTATCGTCGGATAACATCAGATGTCCTACCGAAGGCCTATCGCGAATGCGACTGTTAACATAATGCCATAAAGACGTTGGATCACTGTTTATGTTGCGCGCAATTAACTGTTCATGGTGTTTGACAGCTCGATGAGCTTCGAAAACTGCAACTTCCGCAGCAGCCTGGCATAGCTGCAAGTCAACAATTAGTTGAATTCGACGGAAGTGACGATAGGAAGTCTCCTGACATGCTACTGCACGAGCGTAGCGGTGATCGACACATTTATCTTTACCTTTAAACCTGGGTTTGCGTTGAGGTATAAAATTGTTCATAGCAGCACGTAGCGTATCCTTAATGCTTAACAATGCAAATTTGCAGTTACTAAACAGAGTTGAAGGAAAATGTTAAGTGATGAACCTTTTTAACCGATTCCAATCAGCCCTCTGAAAATGGGTACGTGTCGAGTTAATTGCAGGAGTGAGGCGGTGGCATGACACTGTGAAAAATCTCAAAGACGAATGGTCACTATTGCCTAATCGTACGTGGACACTGAGATTACCGAAAACGGCTGGCTGTTTTGTGAACATTAGAGGGAGTGTGTTATGGTGTCTAGTTGGAACAACATCATGTTGCGTTAAACCGGCATTGGCGCATGAATTAACAAACTCGTTGCAACTGGAAGACCACGTATAATTTAGTTAATCAATATCTTTGTAATTGAAGTCGCCAACGAGTACTACATTTTTATTATGTAAACGGTCCAGACTGGAAATTGTTTCGCAGTGTGCTGCGTTTAGCTCCGCGGATGAATTGGGAGCTCGGTAACAACAGAAAAAAATTATATCACCAGATGAAGAGAGGTGCATGCACCAACAAACTCCGAATAATTAAATGTGTCACTGGTAAATGGTGTTGGTCTCAGATTTTGTTTAATTAATAAAATTACACCTATACCGCGGCGGCAAGCTCGATCCGCACGAAATAGTATGTACCCTGACGAAGTTAATTCGTAGTCTGGTATCAAGTGGCGCCCCCATGTCTTAGTAACTGCGACAATATCCGGAGATAAGCTGTAGGCTATACCGACAATGAAATAGTCAAATATATTATGCTTGTTGACGAGAGAGCGCTTGTTAATTAAACTACAGTTTAAATAAAGAACAGGGTTATTAGTAGTAACTATAATTACAGGATTGTTTACGACACTAATGTCGCCACCAACGAAGTGCTTGAAAATATTGTCATAACACCATTGTCACAACTACCGGTGTTAACTGGCAGTGCTAATTTCTATGCCCTAAAAGCATCAGCTTGATCTAGGGAGCGCATTCTATTTTCTAAATTAGCCACAACCCACCCCTGTTGTTGATCTTCTCAATTATTTTGTCGCCACGTATTTTAACGTTGCGGCCACTGGCCTTATTTCAGCTTAGATACTAACAATTGATGCTTCGCCATATGACCTGGCGTCAAATCCTCTTTAAAATATATGTCCTTATAATCAACCAAATTCCGTAGCTTTTGATGAGGCTTTAAGAACACTGTTACGATCTGTAGCATTTATAAATATAACTCGAATCGGGCGACATATTGGCTTACCATTGTCGATAATTTTCGAATCGAAAGACAGACTTCGGATTGTCTGCTTCGGAATCAATATCCCGCAGAACATATTTAATTTGGTCACGTGTGCCGTCATTAGAAACACCCCTGGCAACTCTGGAACACCAAATAAAATTAGGTTGCATTTACGTAATTCAATATTTTGAAATTCACCGCCCGATGGTTGAACAGACTGCTGCACAATGCTTGCAACATGCGGCAAAGTTTGGGTGGTTGTTCTGAGCGTATGAAGCCTGTATTTCTGACTGTTTGACCATAATAACGGCGTGATTGATTTCGCGCTCTGTATTTTTATCTTCCAAATCCGCTACACGAACTGTAAGTTCATTCACATCACGACGAACAATTAATAGACATATATAAAGCTTAGATGCTGCACCATTACAATAAATGAACACCCTTACCAGGTGCTGCAATTGACAGATCCGCAGCGGAGAGTGATGTACACGTCAAACGTGGCAAAAACCATCACATATTTCGCACTGAATGTTCGAATGATTGATGTCGAGAAGAATCTGTTTCCCGCAAGATTTGGGTGCACAAATGGGATTATCATTCGCCATTGAAGCGGAATTTCTAGTAGAGCGTTGCAGAGTTTTTTTCAATTTCGGAATAGCGAAAATTACGCAAATCTGTTTTTTAAAAATGCGTAACGGTGTGCCAACAAAGCGTAATATTTATTATAAAAAGAAAATCAAAAATACTTATATGCATTCATATAAAATGTTCGTTAATATATGCATGTAACTGTTTCTATCATTCCAGAACGTATAAGTTATATGGATTCTCGAAAGACAAACTGTTTATGCTGCTATTAATGCCTTGTCATTGTAGCAGATGCTGTTGTACTTTGCGAATCATGTCGAATATTTTGCGACAAATATTCTGTCCATATTTAAGCTGCTGAGATTGTCCGGTCCTAGAAATATAAGGCCCAAATTACGCAAAGCTGGGCTTAAAAAATGCAAAACGGGTCTTCAAAAACGCGTTAATTACGCAAAAAATGCAAGAAAATAAAGCGTGGAGCGTTGAGACATTGTTGTTACAATTGCAATCAATAAATATTTATGTAATAAATAGTGCCATGAATATGTTCCGTAGGAAGCTTTACTTATGGGTATATATAAATTGTTTTGGTCGGGTCTCTATGGGGCATTGGGGACTTATGCAAATGGTGAAATTTCCAAAATATTGGTCAAATTTTGTCGAGGTATATCTATGTAACCACTCAAGCGATTCGAGCAAAATTTGGTGTGTGGATAGAGCTACTGCAAGGCTACCTGTAGAGTGTCAACAGATCAGAAACCCTGGGTCAATTGGTATTTGAGGCTAAAGGTGGACCCGACGGCTTATATAGTCATCTGTGACATTACCACTTCTCACGTTATATTAGTACTTTGTGGCTCAAAATAAGTTCATATGGGTTTTCGTGGGTGCTGATTTCAAACATTCACTGTATTTAAGCGTATCTCGTCGTGTAGAGGTAGTTATATCAATGGGTGAGACCAGGTGAGTAGTGCGAAAGGGACGAGTGTCATGGGTTTGTAGCAAATTCCATTTATGTTTTCTGTGCTACTGTGCTTTTGTTAAGATTCTTATCTATACTTATATTACAATATTTATGTTGTTCACGATTCGTAAGCAGTTCTGAGGTAGAGTTAACCCTTATGGAGGCATCGTAGCAGTTGGAAACGTGGTTGAAAAATATTTATTACTAATCATAATTATTTTTAGTAACACCCAGGAGTAAACATAAATTATTTCATCTTAGGCTAGATCACGGTGATTTAGGGACTAGATTATTTTCAAAAGCATTTTCCAAAACTGCTATTTCGCCAACAGCATGCACATAAAGTTATCTACAGCATTCCTACAAAAGAAGCATTTGAATATTTTTCCCTAGTGTTTTCTTTTTTGAACGAGCGCTGGCGTGGGGAATTTTAATTTAAATTTTTTATACGCGCCAATTGTCTAAATTTGTTTAATTGGATTGTGACTCCGCATCGTTCACCGCAGTGAGTGGTTGATAAAATTATCATTAATTTTTAGCTCGCAAGATGTTTCGTTTGTTTCGCGTCAGCGTCTGTTTGCACAACGATGTACCCACCCTCGCCGAGCAAGGTTCAGTCGGGATCCGGCGCTCTTTTGCATATCAGAGGTATCGCATATTATTCGGCAAGTTTCGATCGAAGGAATATTTCCAACTTTAGTAACACCGACAGGCCACCTCCAGATCCCGCCAATGTACCTTCTGTAATGCCGAAGCTACATTTAACAATTCAGTCCCACGATCGTAAGATTGCGAACTTGTACAATAACGATACAGGAAACGAAGTGGATCAGAAAATGGTGAGGGTTACTCACTATATTTTCAAAATTCTTACATGTTTGCGTACCTCACTGACGAGGATATATCACATTTTTGTGCGATTTGATATTTAAATTTGATATAGAGTATATTTACGTCACAGCGGTTGGCCACACTAAAATAAGATTTTGGAAGCAAGATCAACTACTTGGAAATTTGTGTCTAATGTATACATCTACATATGGGCGACCTGGTATCCTCATTTTGAGACTGGGGAAATTGAAAATTTTTTGGGTCTTCCAGTGAAACTGGGTCGCCGTATATTAATAACTGTCCGAAAACTTCAAATAATATACTGCAACTTAATGACTGATTGTTGTTATGGATACCCAATACAAAAATCTAAATATCAGGGAGTAACCGGAATTCCGGTTCTGGTTCCGGCGAAAATCGTGTTCCGGTCGCGGTTCCGGAAAAGGGCAAAAACCATACCGGAACCGGAATTCAGGTTTAAAAATTTTGTTTGAAATTTTCCACGTTTTTTGCTTCGTCCTGTAATCCAAACATATGTAATATATATTATACAATGATCAAGCTCCAATACAGCCAAGCAAAAGAAAAGATTAACTAACCAATTTGCCGTGTGAAACGTAAGTAGGGCACATGATTCGAGCAGGAATTTTTCATAATAACCTGCAGGAGTTTGTTAAATCAAAGCCAGGTCGATGCTTGTAGCAGCTATTTTACACATCCAGAAGTCTGTGGGATACGTTTGAATTAAACCGGTCCAACTCGTTAACAGAGTATGGCTTACGCAGAAGTACTTAGGGTATGCTTGATTAACATAAATTGCGTCGAGCACCCGCCAGTGCGCTTGTAAACTTGGTAAATCAGTCTAAATTGAAGTAAACTAACGTTATCTGCAACGCAGCTAGAAATTGCTTTCTTGGTAATGAACTGTATTTATTGAAACTGTGCGAGCAGCATCACAGTGTGTCTTATTTATAGCATTCTGATTAGAAAGTTATCATCATTATGATCTAACTGACGGGCATTGTTTGTCCAACGCTAGCCTAAACAGTGTCTCTGACCACTGATCAGAAAATTACCTTCTATCTATCATTTTCTCTTAGAATCATATAAGCCAATAATTTTAAGTTTCCTACAGAAGAACATGCAACAACCGTAAGTAAAGGGAGGCGACTGGAGACAGAGCGAAAGTGTGTATTCTACGCTCCAAGCTTTGTAAGCACATTCGATTTGACGCAGTATACGCAATGGTGTATAGTGGAAGATATTTTTTGCTCTGAATATCGGAAAACCGACATATTTGATCGATAAATAAACATTATTAGCTTCCTCAGTCTCCTTAAAGTTTCAGAAAGGCAATAATACCACCGCTATACATTAAATTTAATGTTAAAAGTTATTTTTAATGCGTTTTAAATCCACTATACCTTCATTTCTTCCATCATCTGTTTTACTATATATAAATTTCGAAGACCATGTTCCGGTTCCGGATCCGGTATAAATGGACGGTTCCGGTTGCTGGTTCCGGTTCCGGTAAATTTCGGTTCCGGTTATACCCTGCTAAATATATAGCTATTTTTTTAAATTTAGAGGATTTTTAGCCAGAATCGGGAAAATTCGTATTAACTCAACAGAGAAACAATCTCGAATTTTCTGAATGTGCAAAGAAGGGCCTGTATAGCACGGACTGATCTAGACCAACATATACATAGGGGTCCTTCTCCGCCTAGTGGTAAAGCTAGCATGGATGTATGTAATAACTAAGATGCAACGGGCGAAGCTTCCTATTGAGAACCACCAGTAACGTTTGTTTTATCCTGGTGTGACCTACAAATCGCATCATTGGAATTTTATACCGTCGTAAATATTTTTGAACACAGCTGATCAACTCCGCTAGAGACTCAGTTAAGAAAAAACTTAAGCTTTTTATTGAACCATTCATGCACCTTTTCTTTTTCGTATTTATGTTCATGAGTATTATAAAAGGCTCAGAAGTAGCGATGGACTTGGATATCGTTTACCGTATCGATATAAATATATCTGTGTAAAAACATAGGATATATCAATATCCTAGAATTTGCTATTCATTTAACCAGCAGTATTTTATTGATGGTGTATGACGGATTTAAAATAGGTGCTTTTGGAAATATTTTCGGTTTAGCTTACAATAAGTCAACGACCAAAGCATATTTTAGTAAGTAGTATTTATATTTTAATGGATACTTGTATTTTATGGTCGACACAAACTGATTCCGCAAAAAGCGTGTATATGGGGCATCAGGGATTCCGAGAGGCTGCTAGAGCACTACTGGAAACCAAGTAGAGTCAAAATGCATTGTTCAGCCTCAAAGGTATATGTCGAAAATAGATAATAAAAATAAACATCTCTTAACCTCAAAAATTTTATGTCTGAAAAATGCAAAATTTCGATGGATTTTTCGGTGATCAATTGAGTCAAACTGTAAATAATCGAAACTGGTTATTTTTGTAGTATCATGTTTACGTTCGAAAATTCTGACAAAACTATGTGCGCGCAAGTCGTAACCGGTTTTGCGTTCCATGTCAATGTTTGGTTTTGTTAATATATTGCAGCCTGCCTGACGTAGTCATACAATTATTGCTATGATCAGGGAATCGACGAGGTTCGGTTTTTATAAGGTCAAGATACGTAAATCTGACCCGAACTATTCTCCCGGATTACATTTTTTAAGAAAAATGGTCGGGTTAATTTTTCCTTTTACTTTAGGTTTTAAAGAAAAATTAGCAATTATACATTGTTCCGGTATAGTTTTTTCTTCTTGCCGGAGCCAGCCAACGTATACGCCTAGTTGACATTCCATATATAGTTATGTATGAGCAAGTGATGCGCAGGTAAATCCGGTTTACAGATATGTTTTAATGTGCCCTTCTCGGTACAAGTTTTTGTCGTTATATCAATATGTTTAGGCTTTAGGTGGTTAAATTGAGCACAAGGGTGTGAGCGAGGCGAAATTTGTGATGTTTTGCTAGCCGAGTTATAACTGAAACTCCCGTCCAAATTTGTCACTTTTACATTAGCTGTTAGTAGCATAATTTTGGTTTTTTTAATTTTCGGTTGATATTTTAATTATCTATATTTCCGAAATTTACCTTCAGTACTTCTGGTTGTAATTTAGAGTACTAGGTTAAATAAAAACCCGGCTGTGTCATGGTGATAATGGTGCTCATTGCATGTATATCAACATGACTGATCGTGTTTTGACCACGCTGGTCTTACATTGGTCGGTTTTTCTTGGACCTTTAATGATCCTCACAACGCGAACGACTAAAAACACGCAACCAAACATACGCTACGCAGCGAACTGTACACTTAATGCACTAGGTTGTATTGTATTTTGTGCAACAGAGCAACTTCGTGCGTTAAAGTGTGTATAGATTTCTGCGCGTTGAGTTTCAATAGCTTGCCGGACAGAAAAAATTAAAATCTGGCGCGAAATGTTTCGAAGAGTATATATGTCATAGTTTGAACAAAATTTTTTTTACCATATATCTTGAAAATACAAGGATTAGATAGATTGAAAAATGTTGCCCGGTTACCTTGCGTATTTTCGTGAAAATTTCTAAATTCGAATGACCAACTTCAGGTGCCACAAACTTTCACGTTCTGTCTGAAATTAGGTATTTACCCCCGGTTGTTTGGACTAAACTTGCAAACCGGCAACGTTTTATAATACCGTTTCTATGGTTTACAGGTGGGCTGTGGCGATTCTCTGGCTTCATATCGTGATCCTAATGATATCAAAAAATATAGAAAAATTTATTTCCACTTTATTGCCAAAATTATTAGTGCTAACTATAACATGAAATTATAGTGTTCAATATCAACATTGTTCCTAACATAAGCTTTGTAGAGGACTTAGTGTATGTTGGACAACAAATATTGGTGCACAAAACGCCTTGTCAAAAGAACAATGTTTGTTCATGCTTCAAATCTTTAATGCATCATACAATACACCCGTAATAGGGAATTGCATAGTCTTGCATATAAGTTTTTGAAGTTGACATAAAAGTTTAAGATTTTAGGTTATGTTTCTCCATGTTCGTTATATGTCCTACAATTTTACCCGGATATCCGTATATGGCAAACCATATTCATGCCCATCACTAGTATGAACGATATAAACATTATTAATGGTCGCTTGTCTGATACGCAGGGTGGCGAATTCTGAGTGTAAATAAGTGTTTTAAAATCGTACACAGCTATATTGAGCATCAACTTACAAAGTGAGAGTTTTGCTTGAATATTTGAGAAAATATACCCGCAAATTGCTTATCCAGGGAGTCGCAATATATATATGCAATTACATAAGAGGAGAAATTGCTCTGCGAAATATTACAACATAGATCACGCGGTTGAGGAGATTTGCTTTTTTCCTGTATTTTGGGTCTCATGTTCTCATTGAAAATTGCATTTTAACCGAAACCTGCTATGCAAATAATCCAATGGCGGTACACAATGTGCAAATGTTGATGGTGAACTGCTGTACCAGTAACAGACGCATGGCTCCTGCGGTAATAGAGATATTACTGTTGTCGTGTTTTTTGGTTGCCATGGGTCCATTTAAACACTGTTTTGACCCAACTTTGCAGATACCTAATGACAGTAGCAACACACTATTGGCAGCGATATAGAGGATGAATTGTTGTGCAAAACGAGGCCAAATATATCCATATAGCTCAAGCGGTTGCCGATACATTGCTGTTTTCGTCTGCTTTGAGGTTTATGGGCCCACTCAAGAACCCGTATTGACCCAACCCTGCTGCGTAAATGACAATGGTTGCATAACGCCGCAGCTATAGAGAGGATGAATTGCTGTACAAAATGAGGCCAAAAACATCCATATAGCTCTAGGGGTTGCGGGATATTGCTTATATTTTGGGTCTTAATTCTATTTCAAATTCCCTTTTGACCTGAACCCTACACCATAAAAAGCATTTCTCATATAGATGGTTATTTGCCCTACAAAATGAGCCCAACCTAACTCAATATCTACACCGGTTGTCGAGATCCAATAGATAACTTGATTGTTCGCCCCCTTTGCGACCCAAACCGGGCTCATTCGGCCCGCTTTTTCGAGTCGGAGTAGGGCTTCGCGCCCAATTAAAGTGCACAAATAGATATTTCAAGCTTTAAAATGAGCTGTAGCGCAAATCCACGAGTCCACAGAAAAGTTCAGTTATACATGTCACCGTAAAAAATATCGGACGTTGACAAATTTTACCACTACACTGCTAGTAAGCATTCTTCACTTCGTTCGTTTTGCTCACTACACTAAGAATTTAATTATTTGCACCTGTTTTTTGCTTTTGTCCAAGAATTGAAAATCTATAATATCGGTATTAATGTTTGTTAGGTCGTAGGATATATTATTTGATAGTCTCATATTCCTGGTATTTAGTTAACCATGGTGCTACTGAAAGGTATTAGTGATGTTACTAAAATGCAACCGTTATGTAAGTTTTGATTTTTAGATTGAAGTTTACCCATCAAACTATTCGTTTCGTCGACCTAGCCGTGAAGTATTCGACAAACCTCCTCAGTCCTCTTATGACCATGGTGTTTCTTCTCTTGGTAATATGTCGCACAAATTTTCACTTTACCACCAACAATCAAAACAATGTTTCGATCAGTGGTACTCAGACGATTATGGTCCGGATGTTGTTCTTCAGTATCCGTTTGAGTTCAGCGTTCGAGGTATTAAACGTTCTGTGTACATACAATTCGTTGCCATGCAACTGCTTAATATTAGCGAGCCTTTGTCTGTGCTGAAATGTTTTTGTTAATATAATTATCTAAAATATGTGCGTTAAAGTATACTGTCACGTCCTATCACGAACTAGCAGTCGTTTGTGTTATAGTTACATTTCTGCTCATTAGTTTAAATTTTCTCTAAAACAAACTGTATGGGCTCGAATTCTAGATTTCTAAACTATTACTGTGCACAACTGTTTACTCATACCAAAATTATCCATCCAAGTCTTCACCTGCTATTCTGGCACTATAAAACGGCGCTATTCGAGGTTGATTATTAACCGCTTCATATACGTGATATTTCGCTTGGAAATGACTCCTGGCCTATGTTGTTGAAGCGTTATCGAATCTACAGTTTAAAGCTCGTTTCCATGACTCCGAGCCACTTGATATTTCCTTGAACATATTCTGTTGTTTATTGGGTTTCTCTTCCAGAACGTATTTGCACCAAACCAGCTCTCCAGCAACAACTAGGCGTTCTTTCCTAACAGCCGATACAGACGAATAAGTATTGCCTAACCGTTACTTTTTTTGCCCTACCGCGCTGGGACTTGGTGACATCACTGGTAAAATAGCCCCCGCATTGCGACACCGGCTCAGCATAATACGTAGCCACACCGGAAATGTACCCAATCTCTTATCGCATATCCTACCGCAGTGTTCCGTATATATATATAGTTTTATTACATAGTATATATTGAATTTGCGGTTTGCACAAATCCATTCTCATAGACTAAGTAATTTTTACCTCGCTTATTCGTTAAAGATTTTTTCTGTTTTCCGCCACGGAGCATGTTTAAATTGTTTTACGGTAATGAAATTATTGAAAGCAATGACAGCGTTTTGGCGATTAGTTTTCATCTAATTGTATGATACTTGAATATTTGGGAAATCAGCGTTCCGGTGTATTCTGTATGTTGCTTTCATGCGGTATAAAAATAAAAATCGAAACCATATCTTTTTTGGTTAGTTTCAGTCCAGTTGCAGATAATTTTATTTCCATGTTCAGCCTCATGTATGTATTGATTATTGACCCTGTTTTTCTAGGAATATTTCTTGGCAAAACACACCTTAATATCAATGTCAGCGTTTTTCAACCGTCATCGGCACATGATTCAGAGTCTCGACTTATCTCGTCGGAATTCCTCGTGTATCGACTTTTAGTACTTCGTGACAAATACAAAGTCAGGCTCAACCATATTTTTGTTGGAGTGCTCACAATCCTCATAATCATTGCTAATATATTAATGGGCTGTAAATTACAAGTAGGTTTCATATTTTCAGTGCATCAAAGAAATATTTCTGTTACGGCGTGCTCACACGCTTAAAATTTGAAAGGTTCAAACATTTCAAGGATATTCCTGTAGTCAATCATCGACGAGATAAGGCGTCTTCACACACTCAAATTTTGAGGGTAAATTTTAAAGGAACTGGCAATATTTCAAAATTTGAGCTCAGACTTCACTTAATATCTCTCTACCATGATTGGCTGCAGGAATATTCTTGAAAAGTCTGAACGATGTTCACGCGTTCAAACTTACCAAAAATGCAAAAAGATACTTTCAAACTTTGAACAAAAAGTTGAAGCGTGTGAACACTCCTTTCAGTGTGTATTTATTATTACATAGACGTTTTTCTTACTCGAATACATATTATGTTTATGGAATATATGTCATAGTAAATGGTTTATCATTATATTCCTGCGATAGTTCCTTTAACCTTTTCTTGCTCAGAAGATAAAGTTGCTACACGGAAATTAATTTCTGTGCGTTTGCTATGCGCAAAGTGTATTTGTAAACAAATATAATTTGAAGATTTTTATACTTCATGCAGTATTTTTGCATCTTTGCAGTTTTCATCAAGTGTACAAGTTTCAGAACTAATTAATAAATATTGTCATCAATTCTTTTGAAAGAAGTGTGCATAATTAAATGGGTGCAATTCTGTAAACCCGATGGTGATAATTTTTTAAAATATGCTTATTAGTGGACACTTGGCATCCGCACCAAAATCTTCATACGAAATATGGTTGTTTAATTTGACAGAGTACGTAAACGGTAATTTCTTTATGTTAGTAAAAACACTCTTTGAAATCGCTAGATAAACGCTTCCGGCATGATGAGATCCATTTTGACCTTATCTCTACCCCCCCCCGGTTTTGGGGATGGGATTATCTGCGGAAACTTGGTTCAAATAACCACCGAAGTGGGGGTCGGACCATAACGTCCCACCGAACGATCAAGAGGTAACCCCCAAAACCAGAGCGGTAAGGTTGAAAGGGATCGCGTCACGCCTGATGCGTTTACACATGTGGAATTGTTCAAATATTCACACTTCTTTCAGCAAATCATTAGTCACTCTTATTCATTGTAGCTGCCATTTGTCTGGCAAGTTTTACGGACGCCGAATTGCACCATCAATTGGTTCATTATAAATACCTTTTTAAGCCGTTGATTATGTTATGATTCGTGTTTGCGTCTGCTAATTTACAAATGTGATGTCACTTATACGCTAGAATACCGAGCACCTAGAAATTAATTCGTTTTTGTTTGGCTGGTTTTGTCAGAGCATTAATATTTATTTTTGAATGAATTTAGCTTTAATCAAATGGTGAACATTCGATGTTCTTTTAGAATTTGTGAATCATCGTTAAGTAATGAATATAATTGTTGATTGGTTTTCTGAATTTTGCATTTTTGGTTAGGTTGGGAAACAACTTCTGCTAATTCTTACATCATGTTATTTACTGTAACTTATGCCTGCTTTTTATTTGTGTACCCTAGCAATGTAATTGAACAATTTGAAACACTGCTGCTCTAAAACGTAATGTTCTCTTTAGTAGTCAAAAAGATAGAGAGGCCTAGGATACCGATAAAACCTAAACAAATTGGTAGGTTGCTGCTTTTAACTATTTAAGTGAGTTTGTATCAGTATATAGTTCAACATTTCTGCGACCATCTCTTGTTTAAATTTTAGATGGCTTATGGGTTGGCGATTGCTACTGTTTCGTTCGTAGAAACCTTCAAGCGCTAGGTATTGGTGTTTTTACAGCTGGCTGTTCCCGGAAGAGGAGCATCGAACGTTTGGACTGTTTTGCTAAGACGGAAATATTGATCTTTCGGTCACGATGACATTTATCAGCACCGTTCTTGCGACTGGTCATTCTAAATTCTTTTTATTACTTTTCCTTGGACACCAGTTTCAGTTGTGATTTTATATAATACGGGTGATATTGCATAATCCCTCTCTTGCATCTAATTTTGCTGAATGGTTCGCTGGGATTGGAGTAATGCTGGTTGTAAAGAAAACACAATTTTGTGTTGATAACGCTTTCAGAGGCATTTGAGTTTCTGTAATTTCATTTTGATATCATTGACTGATGTGTGCGTCTGGGTCGGAAGTTTAAAACACAAAGATTGCGATACTGATTCTACAAATGTTTGTGCAATTGTTTTATATACACATCCAGTAAATATCAGAAATAATATTTAATCCAACGCTATTTTGCCGTAACCATATCTTGACATTGTTTAAGAATGAAAAATTAGCATTAGTCGCATCAAATATTGTACTAAATAAGTTACGATGCACCATGGATGCTATTCCAGTTTACAATTTTATAAACAAAGATCTTCATTAGTGCTATATTTGCCTTTTTGAATTCAATTTGTTTATAGGTGCCATGCCGCTATGGATGTTTGCACTTGGTCGTCATTTTGTGTCGCACGGTGTATGAAGGTCAGAGGAAGTGGCAAATTCATATTCCTTATAAAAATATCGCCATATCTCTTAGTGTGATGATTATTCCTGTTGTTAATCGAAGTTGCCATTCGTAAAATATTTACCAAAAATTGCTGACAATTTACTTAAAGTAAGTATGTAAACATGGTGTACTATAGGTATGTGGACTTACTGCGCTACTTGTGGAACTACAAGCGCAAGGGAGTATTCCGATATCAGCAATGTGGCACGTTCCGCTAAATCGATAATAACTTTTGACTCTTTACAAGATTAACTGTTTCTATAGTAAATAAATATTTCATGCTCAGCCAGTTTTTCTAGAATGTAGTAAAAATTAGTTTTTCTAGTGTATAGTGAACCGTGAATTACCATGAGATAGCAAATAAAGTAGGCTTTTTGTGTATAATAATCATAAATACATTTTTTAATTAGACATTGTGTAAAGACGGTCTGTCAGGATATGTTGAAACATCAATTTTAATTCCAAAAGGTTTCTTGTGATCGTACACTGGCTGCAGCAAATTAGGTACGGTTTTTTCATTTTGCTGCTGTTGTAATAAAAATCATCAATCATTGATCGATTCATTTTCTCTAGTAAATTTTTTGCTCCCCGATGATAACTTTCTCACTTGGACAAAAATTTAAAATATTTGTTTTTAAAATTCCTGTCCCAATCTAAAAATTTGATTAAATTCCTTGAACTAACCACCTTGCGGACGAAAACGAACAAGGCCAAATACTATTTGCTGAAAACGGTACGTACTCATATATTGGTAATCTGTCTGTAAACAGACACTATTGTTAAATCTATAATTCACCAGCTCTTTTCGTAAGTCCTAAAATACGTACAACTGCAATGTTTATCGTCTTTTTTACAACGAATAGTTTTCTATTCGTTCACGCTCGCATTAATTTTTTTATCTTCGGGAACAGATAAGAAACAAGGAACAATCAATAATAATTATATGCCGACAACAATAAAGTCATTTATTCGTTCTTAGAAATTATCATTTAGACCAAGGTCAATATATGTATATGTAAAAATCTGTATGCTATAATTGACTGCTAATATTTGTTTTAAATAGGCAAAGCCATAAATTGAAACCCTTTTTGTATGCTGAGTAACGAATATGTAAAACCATAAGAAAACTGCAAAATAACAGAATAAGGTATAAACTTGGTGACAAAATACATGAATTAAATGTAAAGTATCGTGTTTAGGGAACCGTCATAAAATAATTTTTTCGGTTTTTTCCTTATTTTTATTACATGCAGTTTGTGAATCCAATGCAGTGCTATTTACGTTCAATGTTGATGTTTATATACACATAGGCGCAAGATTTTGTGAGCGTCGTCTTTCAAAACGCCCTTCAGTGCTTGCGGGTCGTCGGCGTGCCTATCAAATTTCGTTTACCATATTATGAGGTTTCCACTATATATAATTTGGACGAAATTAGTTTACATTCTATGCACGCGTTGCTGGCAAATCTTAGAGCATTTAGAGTGTGGAAGTATGCTTTTAACCATGATTCGCAGCATTATAATATTTTTGCCATTTGATACTGTAGATCTGACGCTTAAAGCAATGGGTCGATCTGTTGATAAGCGAAAGGTGCTTTAAAACAGTTTGATTTTTTAAGTATTTGCTGCTTATATTATACAGAAGGTATTGCAAGTGGCTTTGCACCTATTTGCCTCCCCACAGTTCGGGAACGGTGCATCAGAACCTTGATTGTGGCCCCCAACTACATCCTCAAAAGTATTGGAAATACCTGCGGGGATTACCCATTCCCGCCAGGTCAACATCGGTGTTTTAACTAATTCCCGTTTTCTTTTGCCGTTGTTTTTATCCATATTTATTATTCCAGTATTGGAAATGTGTATTTCTACTAGCCGCACTTGATTTTACTTGAGAATTTGTCTAGGAATCGTAGTAATATTGGGTTTTGTATAACCATTTCTTGCTATTAAAATCATTTCATATCTAATTTGTAGATACCTTAAGTTCTGCGGATTCACCTTTCGGGAAGCCAAAATTTACCTGGACGAGGCGCGGAAATCCTGGACGAGCTTGGGAATCCTGTCCCATTCTGTGGGACAAGCCAGCCTAACATCTTGGGCCTCTGTGGTTTCCGGCGCTTAAATAGTTTGAGGATTTCATTCGTCGGTTGGTAAACCTGTCTTTACGATCCTGATATTGATGCCAGATAACCCTGGATGACCTTGCATCTTTCGTTGCCGAAGCAAGGTCCACCCTGTGTATGGCGGCAGCCTTTGCTGTGCTGTACGAATCTGATATGACTGTTGGCCTTTTAGGCCGAACTGAGCTATAACATGCTTCGAGCATCAAACAAGCAAAATATTGCCGCTTGTATAACCATAATGTTGCTTTGCAATACCCGCCACACATTACTGTTGCCTTTCAAAGCGAACGGACATCATCCTGACAGTGAGCTAGCAGTGTATCTCACACAGCGGGCGAGCAGTTGGCCATTTATCAGCTGAATCGTGTAGCATCGGTGGAAAATCTACCAGATTTCCAACAACTAATATCCATGGTAACTTTGCCTTAGGTGTGATCTCGCCATGTATTAATGTCTTTTTTTGTGGTACATACTTATATTGCGGTATTTTTGTGATTGGGCAGCTAAAGACTATTGTTCGTACAGCTTTATACAATGTTTGATGCGTTTGCTCGTTTCTGGTCGTATTTCACTGACATTTTGGAATATCGCTAGGTGAAATTTTCCCTATTGTTAACGATCAAAATTAAGTTATGTCAATGTTTTAGGCGCTACAACCGTTTCTACTTCTCGTTGTTCGCATTTATTTCTACTTTTAGCATATATGCCAATCTGTATATGTTCAAATTGATGACATGGCGTGTAATCGTCGCCGGCATATCGCTCCCGTGGGCAGGATTTTCTGTTCGGCCTCATATCTGGGTACTATTACGGAACAAAAACCAGCGAACATTAGAGCGATGGCCGATTCACACTGGTGTACAAAATTCTGGCATTGCGATTATGCTGCTTAAGGTTAGTTACAATATTTATAATGTTGGCAATCATGTGTAAATTAAATTTAGATTTTTAGTTCTAATTTAACGTTCATTTAAAAACTGAATATTTGCACGACATTTTACTTAGTTGGGACATTAATTTACCATATACTTATTGCAAAATAATTTGCTTGATCTCATGTAATCATCACTGCCTTCACGCAAGAAATGGCGGTCACGTCTCGAGTGGTATTAAAAATCAGAACAAAGTTTACCTATCTGCTAACAATAACCTCAAACAGCTCCCGAATGATTTAAAAAAATCTTCGTAAACTGTAGACGGATTTAATTTTTAACCCCACCGAACATGACACCGAAAGCGTTTATGGCAAGTACTATCTGTTAAATTATACAATGGGAATTTCAAAATTCACGATAGTATAAAATTGTATTCCATCAGTTAAAATAGCTACGATTTATTTATAATCGGTCATTAAACCGTACTGAATTTTAGCATGTACGTAACCGTATCTTATATCACTAAATGAAGTTCTATGTGTATGAAAACATGAAAATATGGTATATATCAGTAGATATGCTTTTTTGGTACAACTCGAAAATTTCTGCTCGATTATCTTATTAAATGATCGTTGTGTTACTTTTTATTATCCGCCACTACTTGCGTGCTCGCTGGTACTGCTTATGCTTGTTGTTCTTATTTATGCATTTTCAAGGGAGACGTAGTGTTAAAAATTACATTTCAAGGTTTCTTTTCAACAACCCCGACGCCGATCTTAGTTCAGTCGTACCTGTAATGGTCTCAATGTTTACGCCATTTCCACTGCTCGCTGCTTGTATCGTTCAAACAATATCAAAGTTCTGCACAAATAAGGAAAATGGACAAGCTTCACTAAAATAGATTACGACGAAGATATTGATTCAACAATGGCGGTGCTGATAGAGAAAATCTCCGCGACTAGAATTCATAACACCGAGTTCGGATAAGTTGCTACGATTGCAGAAGAAAAAAATCAAAGCTCTGATAGCACATGTAACTTGAATGGAATACTAAGTGACCAAAATCAAGACACCAATATGTGACGGAACAGATGGCTGACGGTGCTAACAGCCATACCATGCTGGTTAGACGTCGATGGTGTGGTAGGTGCGCCTACAAACCGCGAAGAATCACAGGCACCATATCTGAGATCAAGATTTATTGATGAATGCAATTCTAGGCCTACGTCTTGGTATCAACAATTGCTTCGAAAGGTAGCTGCCGGTCGTACGGCATGAATCAAAATGTCCGCTGGCACCTCCTACCTCTTGAGCTAGGTCACAAAATTTAGAAAACGTCGAAAATCATGCAGCTGTGGCGGTAACACCGAAGCCACTTAATCGAGCTCTGGCTTGGGCTGCTGAACACAAAGCGGGATCAGGAGACTTTATCAGGTCAGTCAACACGTATAAAGTGATGGCGATATGATGATTCCGTTAGATGTTATGGCGATTAAGATGGATTGTGACAGTGAAGATAGAAAGCAATGAGTGCTGTTGAAGGCTGGAATGAAATGCGGTCAGGTGTATAAAACGCGTTGTGTAGTTGGAGTTTCAGCTTTGAATATGTTTGCCGGCTTTTGCTATATCAGTTGAATTTAACATTAGTATTCGAGTGAATTGTAACTTTACTTCTTTGGCTATCTAGTTCTTTTTTACCATTCTATTGTAATAACTGAATTCAGTTGAGATGAGTTATTACTGTTTAGTAAACGTTCTCTATAAGAATTTGCATAAAATACAGTTTTCCGCTTCCAGTGTGGTTAAAAGCTTTTAATGCGATGATCGATTTGGCTGGTGGAAATTTCATCATTATTAAATCGACTTTTGTTCGACTCTTGTAATAAATCTGCTACTGCGACAATCTATTATCTGCATTGTGTTCAATATATAACTTGCATCTTGTTTTCTCCCTCTAAAAGATATTTATTTTTAAACTTATGTTTTTCAGCCACTTAGATTCATCTTTGTCAACATAGTTTAAAAACACATATTGCGCTAGTACCATCATGATCTATTCATATTTTCATGGGTTGAACGGCAGCGGATTCATACGATTGGAATAATATCAGATATGCGAGGGAACCGTTTGGTTTTTGTTTTATTTCGGGACTGTACGTTTTTTGCATTAACAACGGTTAGCTTTACACACGTTCGTTTCAGAAATTTTTGATATGTCATTCACCTTTTATTTGTACTCTCAAAGTTGAAAGTAATGACAGACGACTGTGCAGGTTTGCATTGCATTGAAAATTGTGCGAGTATACTCATCATGTGATAGTTGTACAAGTGTGTGTAGTTAATATAATCGACTTTTGGTTTTTTTGTAGGTGTAGTAAGACAATATTAACTAACATCTGTTACTAACGATATCGAAATTTATCGGAATATGTAGAAAACTTGATTTTCTATGAAAATAGATATTGCAACTGTTAGCGGCTAACTGTTTAAATATTTAATATTGTAAAATTTTTATTACTGTTATGCTTAACATCGGATATTGTTAATAATATTTTAAGAAGCATAACAGAGCAAGGTAGGAAATATGCATTCATTAAGAGACGTGGGTTGGCTTGTAATTTAATTTTTATTCAGAAAAGGAAAAAACCATTCATGATGATTGCTTTCACCTGAGATAATAAGTATTTTAAGTTGGACTTGATAAAAATGGTGGGAAATGGGAAATCACGAAAAAATTCTTACTGGGCACTTCGCTCGTGGATGCGCGCAGAACGTTCGCTTAGTTCTTTCTCATTACGAACATTATAACTCTTCGTTGGGTAATAAACAACGCTAATTTGGGATATGCTTGCTATCTACCTATTATCTGAAGTCCACATGCATTTTGCCCCTCAGCCATTTGGACCGAAGTTTAAAGATTTCCTTGTATTATAACGTGGACCCAGCAACGTTTTAAAGAAATTAATGTGGAACTTATGATTGGTGACCAAGGTGCATCAGCTCAGGTGTGTAGTTGGTTCTCGGTGGAGGGGAAATTAATTTATTAAATTTTAAGATGAAAATTGAGAAAATTATGTGGAAAAATTACGAATCCGTGTAGAAATAATTTTGGCTACCTTCTGGCCACACCGTGCCTGCCAAAATCATTTACCCGCTTTGAGCCAGCGGACCGTGGACATAAATATATATATATGTATATTACATTTATAATTGGCTTTGAGGCAACGTTTGGTGCTAAATGGATGAAGAATCGTGGGCATTAGCAGGTTCCGTTCTACTTTTAGCGAGTTATGATTATGTAAGCGCTTATACAACTCGTGGAACCAGTTCACAGCTGAACACAATATATTGTATATATATCTTGCATTGTTTTACTATGTAAACTTATAATTTTAAAGCTCGTTAAACGAATATATGATTAGATCATACGTAAAATCCGTATTGCCGTTATTGATGGCTCGACCTGCTCATGCGGAGACTCTTGTTACACACATATGTCTGCTATATTATGGAAATCATGAAGAGGAGAAGTCATGGAAACCGTGGTATATATAGTGTTTCGTCGAGGTGAATATCAGTTTGACGCCTTGGTTATCTTAACATAATTATGTATATATTACAAAAGCTACTCGGTTTCATTCATTGACATTACACTCATTTATGTCCATGTGTACAATAATTCGGACATAACAATATAATCAGGTCAGTAAGTTGTGTGCTGTTACTCCAGTAATTGCGTACAGCAGCAAAAATTAAACGTTTTAAGGCTAACTGCGCCACTATCGGCAAAACTAGTAATAAGTAACGATGTGAAATTTCAGTACTTAATTTAATTACACACTATAAATGATTGCATTTTGGTTCGATATATTTGTGGAGGCTTCCAAAAACCTACCGACAGAAACGCATTTTTTCATACTGTATATATTTTATGCACATATCTTGGACCATGACATTTTTTTGAATATTCTAAGATGTTTTAGCATCCTGTGTTCTTTAGCTAAAGTTAATTTTTTAATACACCTACTCAGTCAAAATATTATAAACATAAACAAAAGATTTCGAATTCAACCGAGTAGCTTTTGTAATATATACATAATTATGTTAAGATAACCAAGGCGTCAAACTGATATTCACCTCGACGAAACACTATATATACCACGGTTTCCATGACTTCTCCTCTTCATGATTTCCATAATATAGCAGACATATGTGTGTAACAAGAGTCTCCGCATGAGCAGGTCGAGCCATCAATAACGGCAATACGGATTTTACGTATGATCTAATCATATATTCGTTTAACGAGCTTTAAAATTATAAGTTTACATAGTAAAACAATGCAAGATATATATACAATATATTGTGTTCAGCTGTGAATGGTTCCACATTGTATAAGCGCTTACATAATCATAACTCGCTAAAAGTAGACCAAAACCTGCTAATGCCCACGATTCTTCATCCATTTTAGCACCAAACGTTGCCTCAACGCCAATTATAAATGTAATATACATATATATATATTTATGTCCACGGTCCGCTGGCTCAAAGCGGGTAAATGATTTTGGCAGGCACGGTGTGGCCAGAAGGTAGCCAAAATTATTTCCACGGATTCGTAATTTTTCCACATAATTTTCTCAATTTTCACTTAAAATTTAATAATTTAATTTCCCCTCCACCGAGACCAACTACACACCTGAGCTGATGCACCTTGGTCACCAATGATAAGTTCACATTAATTTCTTTAAAACGTTGCTGGGTCCACGTTATAATACAAAGAAATCTTAAACTTGGGTCCAAATGGCTGAGGGGCACAATGCATGTGGACTTCAGATATAGGTAGATAGCAAGCATATCCCAAATTAGCGTTGTTTATTACCCAACGACGAATTATAATGTTCGTAATGAGAAAGTACTAAGCGAACGTTCTGCGCACATCCACGAGCGAAGTGCCCAGTAAGAATTTTGTGATTTCGATTCCACCATTTTATCAAGTCCAACTTAAAATTTATGATCTGAGGTGAAAGCAATCATCATGAATGGTTTTTTTCTTTCTGAATAAAAATTAAATTACAAGCCGACCCACGTCTTAATGAATGCATATTTCCTACCTTGCTCTGTTATGCTTCTTAAAATATTATTAACAATATCCAATGTTAAGCATAACAGTAATAAAAATTTTACAATATTAAATATTTACACGTTAGCCGCTACAGTTGCAATATCTATTTTATAGAAAATCAAGTTTTCACATATTCCGTAAATTTCGATATCGTTAGTAACAGATGTTAGTTGTTATTGTCTTACTACACCTACAAACAAACCAAAAGTCGATTATATTAACTACACACACTTGTACAACTATCACATGATGAGTATACTCGCACAATTTTCAATGCAATGCAAACCTGCACAGTCGTCTGTCATTACTTTCAACTTTGAGAGTACAAATAAAGGTGTATGACATATCAAAATTTCTGAAACGAACGTGTGTAAAGCTAACCGTTGTTAATGCAAACGTACAGTCCCGAAATAAAACAAAAATTAAACGGTTCCCTCGCATATCTGATATTATTAATCGTATGAATCCGCTGCCGTTCAACCCATGAAAATATGAATAGATCATGATGGTACTAGCGCAATATGTGTTTTTAAACTATGTTGACAAAGATGAATCTAAGTGGCTGAAAAACATAAGTTTAAAAATAAATATTCTTTCAAGGGAGAAAACAAGATGCAAGTTATATATTGAACACAATGCAGATAATAGATTGTCGCAGTAGCACAATTTACCAGAGTCGAACAAAAGTCGATTTAATAATGATGAAAATTCCACCAGCCAAATCGATCATCGCAGAAAAAGCTTTTACCCACACTGGAAGCGGAAAACTGTATTTTTACTAAATTCTTATAGAGAACGTTTACTAAACAGTAGTAACTCATCTCAACTGAAATCAGTTATGACAATAGAATGGTAAAAAAGAACTAGATAGCCAAAGAAATAAACCTAAATTACTCGAATACTAATGTTAAATTCAACTGATATAGTAAAAGCCGGCAAACATATTCAAAGCTGAAACTCCAACTACACAACGCGTGTTTTATACACCTGACCGCATTCCAATCCAGCCTTCAACAGCACTCATTGTTTTATCTTCACTGTCACAATCCATCTTAATCGCCATAACATCTAACGGAATCATCATATCGCCATCACTCTGCTTACGTGTTGACTGACCTATAAAAGCTCCTGATCCCGTTTTGTGTTCAGCAGCCCAAGCGAGAGCTCGATTAAGTGGCTTCGGTGTTACCGCCACAGCTGCATGATTCGACGTCGAAATTTTATGACCTAGCTCAAGAGGAGGAGGTGCCAGCGGACATTTTGATTCATGCCGACGACCGGCAGCTACCTTTCGAAGCAATTGTTGATACCAAGACGTAGGCCTAGAATTGCATTCATCAATAAATCTTGATCTCAGATATGGTGCCTGTGATTCTTCGCGGTTTGTAGGCGCACCTACCACACCATCGACGTTAACCAGCATGGTATGGCTGTTAGCACCGTCAGCCATCTCTGTTCCGTCACATATTGGTGTCTTAATTTGGTCACTTAGTATTCCATTCAAGTTACATGTGCTATCAGAGCTTTGATTATTTTCTTCTGCAATCGTCAGCAACTTATCCGAACTCGGTGTTATGAATTCTAGTCGCGGAGATTTCTTATCAGCACGGCCATTGTCGAAATCAATATCTTCGTCGTACTCTATTTCATGAAGCTTGTCATTTTCCTTATTTGTGCAGAACTTTGATATTGTTTGAACGATATAAGCAGCGAGCAGTGGAAATGGCGTAAACATTGAGACCATTACAGGTACGACTGAACTAAGATCGGCGTCGGGTTGTTGAAACGAAACCTTAAAATGTAATTTTTAACACTACGTCTCCCTTGAAAATGCATAAATAAGAACAACAAGCATAAGCAGTACCAGCGAGCACGCAAGTAGTGGCGGATAATAAAAAGTAACACAACGATCATTAAATAAGAAAATCGAGCGAAGTTTTGAAGTTGAACCAAAAAGTATATCTAGTGATATATACCATATTTCATGTTTTCATACAGATAGAACTTCATTTAGTAATATAAGATACGGTTACGTACATGCTAAAATTCAGTACGGTTTTATGACCGATTATAAATAAATCGTAGCTATTTTAACTGATGGAATACAATTTATATATCGCGAATTCCTAAATTCCCATCGCAGTATCTCTAACATACAGTACTTGCCATAAACGCTTTCGTGTCATGTTCGGTGGGGTTAAAAATTTAAATCTGTTGAATATATTTAACGAGATTTTTTAAAATCATTCGGGAGCTGTTCGAGGTTATTGTTAGCAGATAGGTAAACTTTGTTCTGATTTTAGATCACTCGAGACGTGACCGCCATTTCTTGCGTGAAGGCACTCATGATTTCATGAGATCAAGCAAATTATTTTGCAATAAATACACGGCAAATCAACGTCCCAACTAAGTAAAATGTCGTGCAAATATTCCGTTTTTAAATGAACGTTAAATTAGTGCAAAAATTTAAATTTAATTTACACATGATCTAACATTATAAATATTGTAACTAACCTTAAGCAGCATAATCGCAATGCCAGAATTTTGTACACCAGTCTCAATTGCGATCGCTCGAATGTTCGCTGGTTTTTGTTTCGTAACAGTACCCAATATGAGGCCGAACAGAAAACCCGCCCACGGGAGCGATATGCCGGCGACGATTACACGCCATGTCATCAATTTGAACATATACAGATTGGCATATATGCCAAAAGTACAAATAAATGCGACAACGAGAAGTAGAAACGGTCGCAGCGCCTAAAACATTTACATAACGCAATTTTGATCGTTAACAATAGGGAAAATTTTATGTAGCTATATACCAAAATGTCAGTGAAATACTACCAGAAACGAGCAAACTATCAAACATTGTATATAGCTGTACGAACAATAAGCTTTAGCTGCCCGACCACAAAATACTGCACACAAGTATGTACCACAAAAAAAGACATTAATACATGGCGAGATCACACCTAAGGCAAAGTTACCATGTATATTAGTTGTTGGAAATCTGGTAGATTCACCGATGCTACACTATCAGCTATAAATGGCCACTGCTCGCCCGCCGCGCGAGATACACTGCTAGCTCACTGTCAGGATGATGTTCGTTCGTTCGAAAGGCAACAGTAATGTGTGGCGCGTATTGCAAAGCAACATTACTGTTATACAAACGGCAATATTTTGCTCGTTCGATGCTCGAAGCATGTTATAGCTCAGTTCGGCCGAAAGGCGACAGTCATATCAGATTCGTACAGCACAGCAAGGCTGCTGCTATACACAGGGTGGACCTTGCTTCGGCAACGAAGATGCAAGGTCATCCAGGGTTATCTGGCATCAAATTCAGGGTCGTAAATACGTTTACGAACCACGAATGAATCCTCAAACTATTTAAGCGCCCAAAATCACAGAGGCCCAAGATGTTAGGCTGGCTTGTCCACAGAATGGGACAGGATTTTCGAGCTCGTCCAGGATTTTGGCGGCTTGTCCAGGTAAATTTTGGCTTCCCCGAAAGGTGAATCCGCAGAACTTAGGTATCTACAAGTCACACCAAAAACGATCGTAATAGCAAGAAATGGTTATACAAAACCCAATATTACTACTATTTCTGACAAATTCTCAAGTAAAATCAAGTGCGGCTTGTAGAAATACACATTTCCAGTACTTGAATAATAAATATGGGTAAAAACAACGGCAAAAGAAAAATGCAATTATAAAACACCCACGTTGACCTGGCGGGACTGGGGAAATTCCCGCAGGTATTTCCACTTCCCCCAAGGATGTAGTTGGGGGCCAGATCAAAGCTCCCATGCAAAATTTTGGTCCTGTGGAGAGGCCAAGTGATCCCGCAATACTTCTGTATAATATAAGCAGCAAATACTTAAAAAATCAAACCGTTCTAAAGCAATTTTGCTTATCAACAGATCTACCCATTGCTTTAAGCGTCAGATCTACAGTATCAAATGGCAAAAATATTATAATGCTGCGAATCATGGTTAAAAGCATACTTCCACACTCTAAATGCTCTAAGATTGCCAGCAACGCGTGCATAGACGTAAACTAATTTCGTCCAAATTATATATAGTGGAACCATAATATGGTAAATGAAAAATCCCAGGCACGCCGACGACCCCTAAGCACTGAAGGACGTTTTGAAAGATGATGCTTACAAAATCTTGCGCCTATGTGTATATAAACATCAACATCTAACGTAAATAGCACTGCATTGGATTCACAAACTGCATGTAATAAAAATAAGGAAAAAACTGAAAAAATTATTTTATGACGGTTCCTTAAACACGATACTTTACATTTAATTCATGTATTTCGTCACCAAAATCGATAACTCATTCTGTTATTTTGCAGTTTTCTGAATATGGTTTCACATATTTCGTTACTCAGCATAAAAAAGGGTTTCAAATTTATGGCTTCGCGTATTTAAAACAAATATTAGCAGTCAATTATAGTATACAGATTTTACATTACATATATTGACCTTGGTCTAAATAGTACTTTTGGAGACCAAATAAATGACTTTATTGTTGTCGGCATATAATTTAATTATAGATTGTTCCTTGTTCTATCTGTCCCCGAAGATAAAAAAATTAATGCGAGCGTGAACGAATACAAAACTATTCGTTGCGAAAAGAGACGATAAACATTGCAGTTGTACGTATTTTAGGACTTACGAAAAGAGCTGGTGAATTATAGATTGCAACAACATAGTGTCTGTTTACAGACAGATTACCAAATATGAGTCACGTACCGTTTTCAGCAAATAGTATTTGGCCTTGTTCGTTTTCGTCCGCAAGGTGGTTAGTTCACGGAATTTAATCAAATTTTTAGATTGGGACAGGAAATTTAGAAACAATATTTTAAATTTTTGTCCAAGTGAGAAAGTTATCATCGGGGAGCAAAAAATTTACTAGAGAAAATGAATCGATCAATGATTGATGATTTTTATTAGTAGAGCAGCAAAATCAAAAAACCGTACCTAATTTGCTGCAGCCAGTGACGATCACAAGAAAACTTTTGGAAAAATTAAAAGCTATGTCAACATATCGAGACAGACCGTCTTTACACAATGTCTAATTAAAAATGTATTTATGATTATTATACACAAAAAGCCTAATTTATTTGCTATTTCATGGTAATTCACGGTTCACTATCACTCGAACTAATTACTACATTCTAGAAAAACTGGCTGAGCATGAAATATTTATTTACTGAGAAACGGTTAATCTTGAAATAGTCAAAGCTAGTATCGATTTAGCGGAACGTGCCACCTGCTCATATCGGAATACTCTCCTTGCGCTTGAGTTCCAGTAGCGCAGTAAGTCCACATACCTATAGTACACCATGTTTCATACTTACTTTAAGTAAATTGTCAGCAATTTTTGGTAAATATTTACGAATGGCAACTCCGATTAACAACGGAATAATCATCACACTAAGAGATATGGCGATATTTTTATAAGGAATACGAATTCTACCACTTCCTTCGACCTCGTCACCGTGCGGCATAAAATGACGACCAAGTGCAAACATCCATAGCGGCATGGCACCTATAAACAAATTGAATTCAAAAAGGCAAATATAGCACTAATGAAGATCTTTGTTTATAAAATCGTAAACTGGAATAGCATCCGGCTGCATCGTAATTATTTAGTACAATATTGATGCGACTAATGCTAATTTTTTCATTCTTAAACAATGTCAAGATATCGTTACGGCAAAAAGCGTTGTATTCAATGTTTTTCTAATATTTTACTGGATGTGTATATAAAACAATTGCACAAACATTTGTAGAATCAGTATCGCAATCTTTGTGTTTTAAACTTCCGACCCAGACGCACACATCAGTCAATGATATCAAAATGAAATTACAGAAACTCAATGCCTCTGAAAGCGTTATCAACACAAAATTGTGTCTGTTTACAACCAGCATTACTCAATCCCAGCGAACCATTCAGCAAAATTACAGCACCAAGAGAGGGATTATGCAATATCACCCGTATTATATAAAATCACAACTGAAACTGTGTCCAAGGAAAAGTAATAAAATAATTTAGAATTACCAGTCGCAAGAACGGTGCTTATAAATGTCATCGTGACCGAAAGATCAATATTTCCGTTGAGCAAAACAGTCCAAACGTTCGATGCTCCTCCTCCCGGGGAACAGCCAGCTGTAAAAACACCAAGACCTAGCGCTTGAAGGTTCGACGAACGAAACAGAGCAATCGCCAACCCATAAGCCATCTAAAATTTAAACAAGATGGTCGCAATAACGTTGAACTATATACTGATACAAACTCACTTAAATAGTTAAAAGCAGCAACCTACCAATTTGTTTAGGTTTTATCGGTATCTAAGGCCTCTCTATCTTTTTGACTACTAAAGAGAACATTTCGTTTTAGTACAGCAGTGTTTCAAATTGTTCAATTACATTGCTAGGGAATACAAGAAAAAGCAGGCATAAGTTACAGTAAATAACATTATGTAAGACCAGCAGAAGTTGTTTGAACGCAACCAAAACCAAAATTTTATAACCAATCAACAATTATATTCATTACTTAACGATGATTCACAAATTCGAAAAGAACATCGAATGTTCACCATTCGATTAAGCTAAATTCATTCAAAAATAGATATTAATTCTACAAAACCAGCCAAACAAAAACTAATTAATTTCAGTGCTGGTATTTTAGCGTATAAGTGACATCACATTTTTGTAATTAGTAAAATGCAACACGAATCATAAACATACCAACGGCATGAAAAGGTATTGACAGACTAAACCAATCGACGGTGCAATCGGCGTCCGTAAAACTTGCCAGACAACGGGCAGCTACAATGAATAAGAGTGACTAATGATTTGCTGAAGAAGTGTGACATTCGTAACAATTCCACATGTGTAAACGCATCAGGCGTGACGCGATCCCTTTCAACCTTACCGCTCTGGTTTTGGGGGTTACCTCTTGATCGTTCGGTGGAATCATGCCCGACGTTTTAGTACACGAACGAAACGCTACAAAA
>JASANE010021533.1:0-37085 GCA_030248225.1 Trileptium ribeirensis
CAAAAACGCCGCAACTCAGTTGTAATCAGAAAATGGTAATCACAGTGCTGAATTGACAGCGAGAGTGGTCACTAGCGCAAAGTCGGATAACAGCTTAAGCGAGTTGAATTTAGGAATCAAGAGATTTTCTCAGTGGACTTCGGCTCAAAGCGCAATTCAGTTGTAACCAAAAATGGTGATCGCAGTGCTGAACTGACAGCTGGAATGGTCACGTAGCGCTAAGTTGGACGACACAAACCGCAATTGCTTTCTCCGGCCACATTTAAGGCTAAACAAAATACAGTCATAAACTTTGCATCACATTCAAGAGTAAATTGTCAATCTTACAGTTCTCAATATCACAAAGATGACAACTTGATATTTCATAATTTGGTTATCCACAAAAAATAACTAAATGTAAATTTACAGGCTACCATGGGTAACAAAATACCGAAGGAGATGAGCGATGTCTGCCGCCACAAATATGTCTGGGGCATATCCTATGCGGGTTGTTCCCCACTGAATTATGCAATGTTGGTCATAATTTGGTTATCCATAAAAAATAACTAAATGTATTTACAGGCTACCATGGGTACAAATACCGAAGGAGATGAGCGATGTCTGCCGCCACAAATATGTCTGGGGCACGGCCATGCAGGTTGTTCTCCACTGAATTATGCAATTTTGGTCAATCATGTATGTATATAGAAAATTGTCTGGCACCTATCCCAAGAAATTTCCAAACTTGATTCCACTCATGCATATACACACAAATACAAAATATGTCTGGGGATAGCGATGCAAGTCGACAGTCTATCCAACAAAATTCTTCTAAGTTGGCTAAGCATGTATGTATGTATATATGTAAACTCATGAAATTAACCAACAGGCACATAAGCCGTACTATGGTTGCAAGATAGTACTCCCCCACCAGTTTTTTTTTCGACTCATACTATGATCCATCCTCCAGATATTTTTGATCGTACTGATTATCGCCTTCCTCTTGATTTTTTTTCGCGTATGCGCCTTTGTTGACTGCAGAAAACCCTAATATGTTCCGGCAGTACTAATTAAACATATTTTAATGACGTAAATTGAGATCCCTTTCTTGATTAAACACTTGAGGTTCCCTGGGCAGACGTGAAAAGGCTTAATGTAACTGATAGAAGTTTTAGATTTCCCAACTGACAGCAACTCTGATGAAACATTTCCAATATAGGTGCCTATAACAAGGTATGATGATTTACTGCAAAAGTTCAGTACAAGCAATACGTAACTGAACCAAGTAGATGACATATTGCTAACGTCTGCAGCAGTGGCATGATTCAAATGGTGAATCACGCTGGATTTGTCAAATCCCAGTGCTAGAAGGTTAAGCCAAATGATATTTCTTGCAGAGTTTATTGTCAAAATGGACTACCAGAATTTTTATATGTTCACAAGACAGTATTATGTGCCCACTAATTCCAGAGATGAGGCTTGCATCCGATGCCTTCTGAAATATGTCAGTTTCGTTTTAGAAGGATTTAACTTTAAGAAATGTTGCTTGAATCAAGTTTGTAGTGTCTGCAGCAAACGCTAGAGATACCGAATTACACGGGTAATGTCATTTTTATCAAAATCCTCCTATATATGTATGTCCCCAGCATAGTAATAAACATAAAATCTGTTACTGATTACAACATTAGCAACGGGCAAAGTGTAGATGTTGAATAGCATTATCATGCAAGACCCTGAGGCATCACCGTTTATTCGCAACTGCAACTGTTGTATTGTATTTGTGCGTTTTGAAATTTAAACCCTTATCACGTAGCTCGTTTAAAAAGGCTTATGTCTAGTCCTCCTAAGGAATCATCTCACGTTTTCCCCTTGAGTAGTCACATAACATTTTGTCTCTTTAAACCTAAGGGTAAGTGTAAATCTGAGCCTAAATCTAAAGACCAAGCCTAATCTAGCCTTGCTTAGACCCAGAATTAAACTATATATTTGCCCTAAGGTACTCATGTTGGGTTTTGTAATCTTTATTATAGGGAAAATTTTGTATTATCCAGAAATATCCATAAGATATAATTTTCGTTTTTGCTCCATATAATTTTGTGTTTTCAGAGATACTAGTTTATCGAACACTTCTTCAATACAAATATAGAACAAACAAGTTTATTAACGTAATGCATACTGATATGATATCGATCAGCGTAATGGGTGTTGCATAGCATTAAAGCTGTCATATGTAACTAATTACTAAAGTTTGAATTAGAAAGATTGTCAAACTTTATTCTTGCAGCTGTCTAGCGTCTTTTATCGCGTACTAAAATCTCAAACAATTCCCACCTAATAAAAGATGTCGAAACTGTTTATAAAAAAATTACGACTATGAATAAATGTATAAGACCACATATTTCTTGACCGCTTTTAAAACAAACCAATTTTATAAATATTTTGCATTTAATAAATGTCTGCAATAACCTGCCAACAGTTGTTAACAGGTGGATGTTAGTTAACAGCGGAAACTTAAAGACAGTCAAATCACTTATTTCGTCTGTGGATTTCAACAGCTTATTTTAGTGCACAATTGTAAGCTGCAGCACTTGCAAGCGTTTGAATTTCTCTTTCTGTCTGCATAAATATTTTATACAACTTAACCTTTTTACAAGTATTGTTTGCTCTGTACAAAATTTTAAATATATTTTGTTATTGAATATATTGATTGGTTGATTGAGTGACTGACTGGTTGATTGATTGTTTGATTAATTGGCTGATTGATTGATTTAAAAATACTTGAATATTTTTATTTATATTAGTAGCTTACAACCTGGGACGTGGCTTATTTAGCTATAGCCTCACTGAACTCAACGATCAATAAACTGTAATAACCGCTAAGTCGAGTCGATCCTGTGACTCTTTAAAATAGAGTCAGATGTTAACTTAGTCTGAGTCAGTAATCTTTGACTTCGAAAATCAAACTTTGACTTGGTAGGAGTCATATTTTGCACCCTCTGACTTGACCTGGCCTGAGACCTGAGTTAAATTTGGGAGCCGATTCATCTGAGTCAAGCTTAACTCAGCCGTTTCAACAGTGCATATGGCATATGGGATATTGCACAATTGATTTTAAAAATTACATTTTAGTGTTTTGCGCTAACAAAAAACATTTAATATATTTAATACAATAATTTTACTTTATTTGAAAAATATTGGCTATATTTGGCTACGTTCATACTATAAGTATCGTGTTACTGTACACTTTCATGTTTGGTAACAATAGACATCTCCGCCTTAAAATTACAGAAAAACTGAACTTTTGAGCCCAGTGGGATTTTTATACTTTAAAAAATTATATCCTTTGTTTACTATAGCAACTATCCAAGTTAGTAGCAGTTCAACGTTTGCAATTGTTATTAATAAATATAAATTTTAATAAATCCTCATGGGTCGAATTAAAAATTTAAAGCAATTTTGGTAGAATAAGTACTCCTTTTGGCTTCTAGCGTGTCTATAAATTATTCGAATTCCTGTGATTGATTGAAAAAAAACTTTTTCACAATCGTATTTACTCATTGAAAAAATTTATTTTACGCACATTTGATGCAAATTATGCTCTGACTTGCTTACCATGAAAGCATTATATGGCCCAAGTAACCCTAAGGGGCGGTACTTTATAACGTTAGAAAAAAGAACAGCGTAGAATGGGGGATTCGATGGCAGTAGCCCCCAACTTAGGCTTAGTGTATGTCTCATATAACGACTTTATGTTAGGCTAAGACTAAGGCTTAGACTTAGAATATCGAGAACGGCATGGCCTGCATTTTATTTCCGCCCCTGCGTGTTACTTTGGCCCATTATATTAAAAGGCTTTGGAGCAAAAAAATTCCTCAGTTATATTTGAGCAAAAATATAGGCCCTGATTTGTTAAACATGACTCGCGATTGCGAAGAACACATGGTCCAGCACTGGATTAGGATATATACGACTAATAAAAATATGTTCAAAAATATGATAAACACATGAGACTATTTTGCCGTCGATATAACGCAGCCAAATTCTATTGGCTTTCTGCTTTTGGTTTTGAATCCTACATTTTAGTTTTAATGTCTAATTCTTTATTGAGTAAATATAATTATCTTCAGAGTAAACTTATACTATTTAATGGCATTCGTGTCACATCCATATTGCGGTTACATTGTTTTCAACTGTTCCCACGCTACCTACCGTGAATAAATGAAAACAGCTAAAATAATCACTCAACTATCCCCTTTAAAAGCAATTAACACTCCTTATTAGTAATAGGTGTTAATATTATATAAATAAATTAATTGGTATAAGTTTTAATATCGAAGGTTTTATTTATTTGTGCATTCATTTATTTATTTCTTTATTTATTCATTCATTTATTTATTTCTTTATTTGTGCATTCATTTATTTCTTTCTTTATTCATTTATTCATTTATTTATTTTTTTATTTATTCATTCATTTATTTATTTCTTTATTTATTCATTCATTTATTTATTTCTTTATTTATTCATTCATTTATTTATTTCTTTATTTATTCATTCATTTATTTATTTCTTTATTTGTGCATTCATTTATTTATTTCTTTATTTATTTATTCATTTATTTATTTCTTTATTTATTCATTCATTTATTTATTTCTTTATTTATTCATTCATTTATTTATTTCTTTATTTGTGCATTCATTTATTTATTTCTTTATTTATTTATTCATTTATTTATTTTTTTATTTATTCATTTATTTATTTATTTTTTACTTATACATTCATTTATTTATTTATTCATTTATTTATTTATTAAATCATTCATTTATATATTTCTTTATCTACTCATTTATTTATTTATTTCTTCTCGTCGCATTTACATCGGGAAGTAAGAAAAACTTTGTGTAATTTTTTCAATTTATTTCTGTTATTCGACAAGTGAATGCAGATCATTGAAGCGTGATATTTTTCTTCGTGCAAAAATTGAACAATAACCATTTCTATCCATCTTCATTATCTTACCAAATGTATTTATTAACAAATATATCCTATTATATATGAAATAAATATACATATATATTTAATATAAAAATATATTATATTATATATATAAGATATATTATATATATGATTCATAAATATGTATATTATGTGCAAATCTTCCTAGTCATAGTAGATTGAAGTTAATTACAAATAGTTAGTACATTATAACTTGAAGCCTAACATATTGTTAAAATGATACTATATATTTAGTTTATTTATAATTTTTATTACTAAATCAGTATTTATGTGAAATAATACAATCTATATTTTAGTCTTAACTGTGCCGGTAGGCGCTGATCGGGATTTGGCGTGATTATCGAGTATAAAAAAATAAATAATTTGCATTTTTTCAATTTTTGGCATCCGTGAACTGTTAAGGTTATTATTTTAAAACAGTTAATTTTAAAAATACATAAGTAACTCCGAAAAGTTATGTGAATAGTAGTAATGAGTGCGAATATATTTTGAAAACGAATTGTATTGTAACATGTCAACTTGACATAAAGAAAGCCACATGATATTCGCTTATATAGCGTGCCATATAATTCAAATACTTTGAAATGATTGTTATCGCGAAATGTAGAATAAAATAAAGTAAAACGATAGATTTCAACAAATCTCGATTTCAAGCTCAGAATATTGAAATTATAGACCATAATTTAAGGTACAGTTAATTTTGTGCTCCATTCGTTCCGTTGTTACCATTTCTAAATTTCAAAAAAATGGGATCTGTCCGCGTTCTAGACGTACATGTCTGGCCCTGCCATCAATCAAATTCCATACTTAGCCAATATTAATAGCATTGGTAAAAATTTAAGGTTATAACCGGAGTATCTATTAACTGTACAAATAACAGTATAATAACATAATCGTACAATATCGTGCCCTCTTCAAATAAGCTAAAAATTATGTTAATTGAGGACCAACAAATAAAGGTTTAATTTTTTCAAATTTGCGCTGTGCTGTTATTCGTTCCCTTTGCAAGATTCGTTAAGAAACCCATCAGTGGCTCCAAAATTGCTCTGTCATTTGTGTACGTGGTTACCTATCAAACCTAGTGGCGATCCGAGTTTTTCAAACATGGTATCGTACGCAAATTAATCCGGGTATTGAAAGGTTAAACTAGTGTTAACAAAATCGTGATTTTCATGTGCAAAAACATAGGACAAATAATTTTGCGCTTCATAAAATGAAGAGGTAAAACTGGATAGAATTAATAAAAAATACAAAGAAGTTATGCAAAGCACAAGCTGTTTTTACCAGCTATTTGATAATATTTAAATTCTTAAAGACCTAACAACTATGAGAATTTTGTGAATTATCATACGAGATGGTGCAACTTTCAAAATCCCTATTACCAACAATATTACAATTTCTTAGCATAATTTTGGCTTCAAATATATTAAATTAGAACAGATTTTTATTCACCAAATAATAGCAGTCATATATAGTACGTGTCTGGCTGGAAAAATGAATGCGTCAATGTGATATGTTTTAGTTACATTTCCATTAGAAACAGCTCGCGATATTATGCGATTTAATGCTTTTTGTTTAGCTATAACTGCTTTCCACTCCCAAGAATAATGTGCTATGAGAACTGTGATGGACTATGAGTCAAGAACGGAATGATGTCAACTTTCTATTGATAAATTAATGTTTTTAAATGTGCTTGCATTACGACACCTGCTGCATTTACCGATCACATCTCTGAGATCAATCGATCTAACCGTACCCAAATTATTTTATGTTTCTATTATATTTATTTTAATGCTATTATATTTTTTTATTCTTCATTATAATCTTGCTTTATATTATGTTGACAGTATATTTTTCATTTTGAATTGTTTCTAAAAGCATTTAATAATAATAATAATAATGGATTTATAACGCGCTTTTTTCGCGAAAGCGTCTCAAAAGCGTAAGGTAAGTTTCACATGTTCATGATATCTTTCAATCAAACCTGTCACGATTCCGTTGGAAATAAATAAGTCTTGAGTCTAGATTTGAAATGAGTCAGTTCTAGGTTTGGACTTCCCAAACGGCTCGTCGACCCTTTAGTAGCAATTTCGGCATGTTAACCTTAAATAGGTTTTTCAGAACTCATGCAACAACCAAAAGTTATTTTTACTTTGTCTGACATATCCTAAACAGTATCCTTAAAACATATATCTTATACTTATGAGGCACTTGTAATATATATTATAATAGTACTAAGTACCTCGGTCGGCGGATTTCCGACTACCTGTGAATATTAAACTTTACTGTTATTTGAAAAACAAAAATAAGAACAAATAAAACAGAATACATCTGTAAGAATAGCTATGCAATATCCAACATATATTGACAGCCACAAGATATAACTCAGAAAAGCACGGAGGAAAGAAATTTATTTAGGAAGCCAGCGTCACAGCGGCAGCTAAGAAATAGGTAAAAGTAGTAAAAGGCACAACTAACGGGCTATATCTTCGCTGCAAAATAGTATAACAGGTTATCCTTCTTTGCAACAAAGCAGCAAATTTGGTGTCAAAATTATAGATTTTCCAAGCAACTTTGTATACTAAAAACCCAACGATAGTTGGGAACATGTATATGGTGCACAGAGTTTAGAAACCAGTACGCTTTCGCAGATTTAAAAAAAACACATTGTGAATTTTACTGTGGAACTAAATGTGGCTATAAAAATTAAGAGACCATTGTTTCAAACAGTTGACATATTGCCTACTTTTATTAGTGTTTCTCGCTGTTACAAATCAACTACCGCTCAATATTATGGCAATAAGAAGTTAGCATGTATGTAAAATAAATCCAGAGCAGCATGGGCGTTTTCCAGAAAATAAAGAGGTCGCCGGCTGATGGTGTGTCCCCCATGCTCCACTTTGTACCAAGGGAGAAATTTACCTTTAGCGCCCCTAATACTTTTGAGTGTTTGCCCTTCATTTCAGATTTTAGCATGCTCCGAGCAAGCTCACCTGCATTTATTTTAAGAAATTTCAACATTATGTTAAGAATCATTTTGCTATCTTTTTTTCAATAGTATCTATAAATATATACAAATTGCCGATAAAAATATTACGAAACCGTGATCCGATTGCGTGAATCCAAAAAACAAAATACATGATTTTGGAGAATGACATAATTTTTAATTATAAGCTTTAAAACGCTTTCAGAGAGAGCACTAAATTTTAGGCAGATGAAACGACGTTCGATTCGAAGTTCTGAGGAACTTGGAAAATACTAAACGTACGATATATGTTGTTGATATATTTCTTATGATATATATGTTGTATATATGTTATATATGTTGTTATATATGTTTCTCACGAAAACCGTTAAGCCTGTAAATTTTTTTATAGTAATGCTTCAAAGATATCGAGTAAATTTTTGGTTGCTAGATAGTTCCTCCGTAGTTCAATCATGATTTTTAACCATTTCTACGGTAATGCTGTTGTAGCATTTTGATTCAAATTATTAAAATTAGATCCAGATTCATATACCAAACACTTGGCTTGCCAATGCGTATATTTTCATTGGTTGACAACGAGCTATATGGATCAAGCCAAAGCGATTGTAAGATCTCGCCGCAATCCTAGTAAAACACCCCAGTAAAACTAGGAATGAACTGATGTTTTGCATCAGGTCTAAACATAAACAACATGAAAATGCATATAAATTTTTTTAAAAACTATATTTAACTGTAATTTCTACACACAGAAACACAAATATAATAAACAGTTACAGCATTTATTCAGCACCATAGATAAAGTGATCCTTGAAAATCTTAAAACTGGAAATTTATAAAAATTATTTAAAAATACTAAATTCCAATCTTCGCAAATTTTATCAGTTGATTTTAGAAAAGCCAGATTCATTTTCCTTTCCTTAAATTTTTGATTCACCTTCTGTTCGATGCGCTAACAAATTTAACAAATTATGAGCGAAATCACAAAAATTACAAGAGAAACACTGGGAAAATAAGAAAAATGGAGCGATTAATGGGAATACTCCTAATCTACCGTTTTTCCGCGGCATACGTGTCCACCCTGCCCAGAGCATCTACCCAAAAGACCGACGGAACTTGGGGACACCTACGTACAAATGCTGTACCTATTGTAATGCAAATGCACTGTGTAAGTTTCAACAACGTCAAAAACTGTACACAGGTATATCAACATTTGGTTTGTTTTGGGTAACACGGCGGCTGTAAGTTTCTCAGTTATAATTTGGTATTGAGGTGAACAACCCAAGCTATCCCACGTGAGGTCATAGCGGCCTTGAAAATTTGATGTAAACTGTGGTTTACCAGTTATAATGCTAAATTTACGATTATCTTGGTTTGAAAAAGAAATTGTACAACCCATGCTTGCACAGCTGGCTCAGATGTAGTTAAAGGTATACAATTTTATAAGCGGAAACCTAAAAGCATAACAGGGAAACACAACTGCATCAACCAAATCCAATTCTGACTTATGGATGTTGCGGTGAGGTCGTTCCGTTTAGCATTCAAGTATAAATCGACTAAACGTTGGCATCTGTGATGGACGTCTTACGAAAAGTGACGTATTACGTGACGTCTTAGCGTGACGTCTTATGAAACGTCATCTATATTGTGTTTGTCAATTCTCCTGTACTAAATCGTCTCAGTTTATCTCTCATGCTTTTTTGAAAGTATCATGCTTTTTCGACGACTTATCATCCGGATCCAGTTTCCTACAAAGATGTTGCTTCCTATTAAAAAATTAATTTCTTTACCTACTATACAGCATGGTTACTAATTTTTCGTCTTTTAGAATAACAATCCATAAATCTTTGGTATTAATGTACCGACAAATGTATACCCAGATATCATTATCATCAAGTGTTTTACTTATTTTTTATATTATTATTTTATATTGTATGGTAGCCGAAATGGGTATTTATACCCCGTAGTTGTACATTAAGTGAGATTGATTGGATAACAGGGTACATACTTAATATGCCTGAAATATGGGTTCACTATGATATGTTGTTCCAAACTCTGGACCACTGATAGACCAGGATAATGGGAATTTTTCCTAAACAATTGTAGGTAATCAGAACTCACGGGTGATTCAGGAACATTTTCGGATAAAGTTGTGCAGAACGTTTGAGACGACCAATAATTTCGTACACAAGGTTATTTATTCCGACTGCATATACCCTAGAGAGTGTGTTTAACGGTGCTTATGCCGGGTTGTAGTCAAGAAGGAGGTCTAGAGGCCCAGGCCCCCTCTAATCCACGACTCTGTGTAGTAGAAACCGTAAAGTTAAGCTACCGACAACGACGATTACTAATTACCGCGCCTATTCTAACTATCAAGCCCCTCCCGCTCCCAAATGCTGCCCTTGGATGTGCTTATGTACTTTTATGTGGTATTAAGCCTTGGTTTTCATGTCTGGAATTTTCATGCAATTATAATCCGTGCTTCAATTACATTTATGATATCGGTTTGACGGAAGGTTATGATAATAATTTATAGTATCGAGATCTTTTTGTTTATATATAAGTTGTTTTCCAGGGCACCCTCTGTGGAACCTAGACAGTATAAAGAGAAGCTTAGGGTTGAGTAATACCGTGGGCGAAGTCCTATTTGATCAAACAACCAAACGATGCTTTCGTAGACAACGGATAAAGGCAAGATTGCGGGCTAAGGAAAACTGAGGATGTAACGTTATATCTGTAAAAAAGAGAAGCTTAGGGTTGAGTAATACCATGGGCGATGTCCTATTTGATCAAACGATGTTGTGACGTCAAGCGAACCAAACGATGCCTTCGTAGACAACGGATAACGTCGAGATTGCAGGCTAAGAAAAACTGAGGATGTAACGTTATATCCGTAAAAAGAGAAGCTTAGGGTTGAGTAATACCGTGGGCGAGTCCTTTGCTTAGTGTTCTACGTATTTTATTTCTCATATCAGGGATTTAGCTTAGGCGTAGTATGTTGAATATGGCACAGCTTGGATATAGTTTACGCTGCTCGGCTTGGTTTTGGTCGAAATTGCGACAAAATATCACGTTCCTCTAACATATTGTATTTTTGAGTTTCAGAGTTGACGGTTGAGATTAGACACTGTTGTTAAATATTGTATTAAACAAGGTCGTACACACGGTATAAATTATATTATATATTGATGACTATATTTCAATAAATATTTACATAAGTAAATTTTAGTTTAACGACTGTGGAGACTAAAAATTCGCTGCATTCCTGCCGGATATTGTCAACTTTTAAAGAGCTGTATAGCACTCGAGCTGAATGTAATGTCACAGATACTATAAACCTTCGTCGGTTGTGATTTCGAAACCATTGTAACGTTTGTGACGATTTATTTTGGCTTTGCGTTGGGGTTTATTCGTTTCGAATTTACCCAGCGGGCATGCCGTGCTCTCTTAGTTTATCGTGTCATGCCATTCTTTTCCTCCAACAGCGACTGTTGCACATGTTTGTCCTTCTAATATTAAATTTGACAAAGGTACCCATTTTAAACCGTGACGCTGCGTTTGTTCACTCGGTTCGAATAATATTTCTATTCTGCCAGTTTGCATTCACATTTTTCTCCACGATTCATACGATTTCTTTGCTCCCCGAACCTTTTCTGGCTTTTCCGTCAATTATTGATTTGTATTTTGTCATGTTTATCCAAAATTTCTGCGTTGCTAAAGCTTGAAGTCTTTTCTCAAAAATTTGTCGTATTTTCTGTGCGTTTCTGTTTATCCACATTTTTATTTACAAAATTTTTCTTCCATTGCCGTACGTAGCTTGCATGTTTGATCTACACGCTCCACTCCACAGCTGTGTTAGGTACACTTTCTTGTCATTTTTTGACGATATCGATATTTATCGCTACTCTACGCGCATATGTAGATAGATATCGATTGCTACCCTTGCACACACAATGTTGACACAGTTCCTGCAGCACTGCATGACAAATGTGAATATAGTTGCGACCATTGCAGAAACGATGTTGATATAGTCACTGCCGTTGCACAAAAATGTAGATATGGTTGTAGCTCTTGCACTTTTCGAACGAACGAACATCGAAAAGCTCTCCAACAAATTTAACCTCGTTAAAGATTTCGAACACCTTTCTTTGTTTACAAAATTTGGAATTATGGAAAGAATTTGGAGCAAGCGACCAGCACTCATTTCTGGCTAGTATTATAGTCATTGCCATTGCACAAGAAATGTAGAGGGTTGCAAACTGTAGACATAGTTCACATTTTGCGTACAATAGTAGCAACTATATGCTTGACGTGGCCAGTAGCTGCATGCATCTTGATGTTAATACTGCATTATTGTTCTGTTGTTTTGTCGACTAGTTTGTAAAATGTCATTTGTGTTTATCTAACGTATGTACAGGGTGTCTTATAACTAATTCCCCAGAATCAAATTGACCCGGCACTCCAAATAATAAACATCTAAAATTGTTTTGGTATGCACCTACTCTCGTATATAACAGTTACCCTAAGTGCGAACTTCGTCGACACCAAGATCAATGCATTCGTCCAGTCGTAAACGCTCACTTCGCCAGACTTTTCTGACCATGTAAGGCTCCTGAAGGGAGAGTTCTTCGGATATAACATATTCAGGCACAACAGGCTTTGTGGTTTGCATTTGTATACCTTCTGTTCCAATACTCTCCACAAAGAAAGTCAGGAAAACGAGCAGGCTATTCGACAGGGCTTCGGCGCCCCAGCCAGCGCTCATTAAGGTTTCGTCCAACCAACCACAACCATCGCAAAATGAGGAGGCTCGTCATCCTGCATAAAGTGAAACCTTTCAATATTTGGTTACTGTTGAATATTAATATGAAATACATTTCGCAGCGTTATTAGATAGTTGCAGTACAAGCTAATAGACAACAGATTTTTTATTACTTCTTGAAAATTTATATTTTGCATGGGATAAGGCTATGGATTTAATAGAAGGGCCTTTGTCGTCCAATTGTCTGTTTCATGTTCCCGCTCTTGGTTATCGTTATAATACGAACATTGCCAGTGGTAGCTCGTATGAGGGGAGCTATGTCTCCGTCATTTATTTAGGTACCGGTTCGGCACTGCTGGTGGTTAAGGCTGTAGTAAAAGGTGCGTTTCCACATCATACTATAAACTCAAGGTTTGTCTGTTAATTTGTAATGGAGAAATATTGCAAATCACAAGTTACATTACTTTAATTTTCATTTAAAATTTTCAACTTAAATTCCTTGCTACTGATTGGCTAAAGCCATTATTCGCACATTCAACCTCATCAAAAATGCAAGGAAATGCTTTCAAAGTTTGAGAGAAAATTTTGTCGTGTGAAAACACCTTAAGTTTTATAATTTCCGCAGCACGACTGAATAAATTGTAAACTCATCTTTGTCTATAAAGCCTTACACCTTAATTTCACGGAATGATTTTTTGGAATGACTATAAATATTTGATTTACATTTTACCAAACTTTACGAGGTTTTGATATTTTCACAGGGAAAGCTTTGCAGATTTTTTAGTTACTTAAGAAAAGGTTTTCGTATTTTTAGGCCCACATGTAGAGAAATTTGCTAGTTTTTTTAGCTGTGAAGACAAGTTTCTGGGGGCGCATTTAGTGCATCGAAATCTATTTTAAAAAGTCTCCGTGAGAAAGCCAGAAATTGTTAAACTCTGGTTAGTGTCGTATATATCCATCAGCTAAGTTTGGATGCAGGTTGTCTTATTCGTAGTTTGCGCTAATTTTGTTAGCAATAAGCAGTAATACCGCATCTTGCTAGTAAGCACTAGTGCGCAATAATTATTTTGTTATTGCTTTCGCTTTATGGAATTTATTGTTTTAGGAACGCAATCGATCCTCGCATCGATTGAATACTATCAGTGACTAATATTATGTCCGCGTCTAGCGGCAGCGCGGTCAATGATAGCGCACCGGATGCAATATCTTCATATCAAATGCCGCAATCTACTACTACTACTACTATTAGTGCTACTATTGTTAATAACACGTCATCATATCCGTCGACACCAACATATTCGCACCGATGTGAGTGGATCGACGGTGTCAGCTCGACTAATGCTAATTCGCTGTCGCTGAATAATAACAATAGTAACTGTGCAACTAGGTCGAGTGATGATTTATGTAACTGTCGCTGGTACTGGTCGCGTGTTAGTAAGTGGTTGCCATCTTGGAAATTGCTTTTTTTATGGCGAAGCGAGTAAGCTTTAATTAAATAGGCTCATTCGGCAACTGCGTTGTCGGCGGATTGAAATAATTCGAGCGTTTGCGGCATAATATGCCATATTGTAGTTTTTTGATCATTATGTGTGCCATACAGAACGCAAAGATTACCCAGCGCGACTTAAACTTAAACTAGGAAAATATTTGACTATGAATCAATGGCTCAGTAGTGTACAGGCTAGGCTTGTCCAATATATTTTCTGAAATTTTGCGACTGCGATAATTCGACCAGAATAGTTACTACAAATTGCTAAACTGTTGTTGCATTAAATCGCAAAACTCAGATGATATGGCTGTAACTAGGGACTTGTCAAGGCCAATTTTTTGGATCCTGAGTGTATTCTGCAATGTAGGAGATCCCCGACACTGCCATAATACATCATTTGCAGTTACGTACAGCTTCTCTTGCTCTGCAAAATGAGTCTAAGAAGGCCCATATATCTGTGGTATTGCGCTAATATATCTGTAGGTGTGGATATATCTGTGGGATTGCGATAATTAGTCAAGAATAGTTATTGCAGAATTTTCAAATTGTTGCAGTAAATACAGATACCCAGGTGTCATGGCTGTACCTAAGGACTTGTGGAATTTTTTTAGATTCTGAGTACATTCTGCAACATAGGTGACCATCGCAATAATACAGATTGCATATACCTAGAGCTTCTCCTGCTCTTTCAAAATGAATATGAACCACAGATTTTCATTGGTTATGGAAATATGACCGTGTTGGTGTATTTCGAGTATCATGTTGATCTTAAAGCACTTTTACCTAATCATACAACATAGGTAACAGCCGCAATAACGCATAATATTCTGCTGCATTGAGGTTCGCTTGTTCAACAAAGTAAGCAAGAAAAGTCACATATTTTTATTCGTTATGAGATACTATCGTTTTCGTATAGTTCGGGTTTCGTGGGCCTTTTAAAACCCATATAGGCTTTAATCCTGGATCTAAGTTAATCTACGTAAAAAACCTTTATACATAGATTTGTTGGATCCCATTTGAAAACACGACCCTACCACTTTGGCCTATTATTACATAGGAATAAGTTGGGATCCGTTTTTGGTTTTAACTAAAGGATACATGTAGAGATTTCAAGCTTTCATTTGAGCTATCGCGAGACTATGGGATGTTGCAACTTCCAGTTTTGGATGCCACAAGAAAAAGGCTCAAACTGATTTCCAAATTCCTCCACATTTTATTGAATAATTCAAATTATTTATAAATCGTTCACCATTGCATATATTTCAACAAAACTGATATCCTTAACATTTTCCACTGGTTGGTTGGCATTTTGTTTGCTGTTTGGCAGCAAGGTCTGTTTCAACTTGGTTTTGGTTGTCTTATAGACTATTAATACATATTTCAGGTCGAGAAACTGTCGACGAACGTATGTGCGGCGAACCAGACGGGACATTTCTCGTTCGCGACACAACCAGTGGCCAACACGGTGAATATACGCTTACTCTTCGGAAAGACGGCACGAATAAATTGATCAAAATTTATCGCCAGCAAAAGCCAAAAGCCGATGGCAGAGATAATACCAGCGCGGTAGTTACAACTTACGGATTTGCACCAAATGATTTGCAAACGTTCTCATCGGTACAGGAATTGGTCGCGTACTATTCGAACCATTCGTTAGCGAGATATAACCGGTGTCTCGATTGTACGCTCAAATATCCGTTGTTGAGGTATGTGTATAAGTCATTTTAATCGCATTGTCTGAAATTATAGTGGCGCAGATATTTTGATGTGGCATCAAAAATTCACTCGAAATGACATTCTTTTATGTTTTATAGGGCGTCACTGTCAGGACGAAATAATGAATTAGTTTTACTTTCAAACAACCGCTCAACGATTGTTCAGCAAGTTCCTGTAAAACTAAACACGTTTTGTCTAAACACGCTGATGCAGTAGGTAAACAATATTACATGATTAGCTGATTCGCATGTTGTGGTGCGTCTTTATGTTTATCACGGGCGCCTGTTCGCATTTGTGCCATTATAGCCACTTGCATATATTCCTGGCTTTTCCACAGGCTGAAACAATGTTAGAGGGATTGCCGTGGCGGTAGGTCTATTCTTCGGTAAAATTTTTGGCAGAGGAGGAAATTTTCAACTGTTTCCTCGCATGTTTTTGCTGCGTGTACTCATTTCCGGGGCAATGATGCTATTGTTACGGGTTATAACTGTTTTTAAATCACTCCGAAACTGTCAGCAATGCTCTTTCCCATTCCTTATTGAATTCTGGGCGCATTCAGTAAAACGAGCACCCAAGATAATGGTGAAATTTGACTCTGAGTTTTTTAGGATTAAACGCCATTGCGTTATCAAGCATTTGAAAGCTTGAAATCTCTATTAGTGTCCTTTACCTAGGCGCGGAACTCGATTCCAACATATTCCCCCGAAACAGTGGTCGAAAGAAGCTCGTGGTGGTTCCCGATGAGATCCAAAAAATCACGTTATTATCGTAACTCAGCAAAGTACAGTATATATTGCGTACGTCAACTTTAAGTGCGTTCATTGGGGTTCTTTTCTCAAGCCAGATCACGGTGGTATAAACGATGAATTCATACAAATCACAATTTTCTCTTGTGTACGTATACGAAGAAAGATTTGTGATACAGCAACACATAGGCGTTGTTCGCGGTCGCTATTGTGCGACTTAGCATCGCATTTTCCTGACCGTGTACACGGAAATACGCGATTACCAATCGCGTTTATTGCTTTAATACAATGCACACATAGACCGCGAATATAGCTGTTCAATTCAGCATGACATTTGGTGAAAGCGGACAACCGCGCGAAGTGCAGTAGCGTACAGTTGCGCGAATAGCTTTCGCACATCACGGAGCTCTTGTCCGCATCACGAAAATGCGAATGCCGTTTGCATTAATGTGAACGCGAACATTTCACTCCGTGATTTCAACATACCAGCAAGCGTGGAGTACGCCCCTAAAGTGACTCACGCATAATGTTTGCTAGGCGGTTGTCATAGTTTGTGAATTTGGGTCAAAAGGGGTTTAAGCTGGATCAATGAGACTTAGCATACACGAAACTGATAATATCTCAACAATTACCCGAGATATACGAGCGTTCTTGGTCTTATTTGTATGTCAGTCCTCTATGTAGCTACAGATGGTGTCATGTTGCTGTCATTATTAACGCTGCAGGGTTGGGCCAAAACGGGTTTTCAAGTCGATAACGGGACCCAAAATACACGAAAATGGTAATAATCGTTTTCTCTTGGCAAAATCGGGCGCCGCCCCCCGTTTAGGAACTAGGAGGCCCCTGGTTTATGTCCCCTGGCAAATTTTTCAGCGATTGGAGAGCCCACTATAATGATCTCGGTTAAGAGTATTCAATTTAGCAGTTTATGTACAATGTTATCTGAGAACGTAAAAACGGTTTGGGACAGGGTGTAATGCAGATACTATACATTGTACATACATATATTTATTTTGTAATTATTTATGCAAATTTGTCTAAGTTGCGGGGTTCTGTACATAAAACTTGATAGACGGCCAGTAATGTTATGATCTTTTTGAAAAAGCTTTGCAAATTCAAAACTTTGCGATGCAGTAATTGCAAATAATTTTAATAAATTTATGACACAAATACTTAGATTATACAAACTAATATATTATTATTATGTTTTTAGGCCGCATTCCAACCAATTGAGCGACGCTGAACTTGACAAATTGAAAGCGAAATTTGCTCATGCACATGCTGTATTTCGATATAAATCCAAGCAGTATGATTATATATTTGAAGTAAGTACGTAGTAGTGAATAGTAGCTCACTGCTCGGTCGCTTCGCGTAATATCATATGGCAATGTTCGCCGACTGCTCGCTCGCACGAAACGTGACATTAATTCCTGTCACATACTGTTTTATATGCCACAGTCGTTGCGAATCTTCATCGTCGGCCTTGACCATGAATTTTGCAGTCTCATTCTGAAACGCTTTTACATTTTGAAGCTAGGAATCGCTTATACTCGCTCGCTCGAAACGTGACATTTTAATTCCTGTCGCATACTGTTTTGTAGGCCACAGTCGTTGCGAATCTTCATCGTCGGCCTTGACCATGAATTTTGCAGTCTCATTCTGAAACGCTTTTACATTTTGAAGCTAGGAATCGCTTATGCTCGCTCGCTCGAAACGTGACATTTTAATTCCTGTCGCATACTGTTTTGTAGGCCACAGTCGTTGCGAATCTTCATCGTTTGTCTTGACCATGAATTTTGCAGTCTCATCCTGAAACGCTTTTACATTTTGAAGCTAGGAATCGCTTATACTCGCTCGCTCGAAACGTGACATTAATTCCTGTCGCATACTGTTTTGTAGGCCACAGTCGTTGCGAATCTTCGTCGTCTGCCTTGACCATGAATTTTGCAGTCTCATTCTGAAACGCTTTTACATTTTGCAGCTAGGAATCGCTTATAGTTTTACATAGAACAGTTAATAGTTGACTCGTTGTGTAGCAATACGTAGTATAGGTAACGACAACGAGCTACCGAGCACATCACATATTTTCGGTCAGGCGTATCATGGCAATTGAAAGCTAGCGCGAGTTGTCTATGATGATTGGGTTCTACAAAGCGTCAAATTTCCGAAAATCTATGTGCATCATGGGCCGGGTGAGTATGCCCTTTGAAACAGAAATGTTTTCACACTTGATTTAAAGTGTGTATATTAGGAGAGTTGAGAAGGCGAGTCGATTTTTGCTTAGTCCCGATGCAAGGAAATGGATTTCTATGAGGCCATTTGAAATCTGCGGTACTTGTATGTAGCTGTAAATTTATTTGAATATAACCTTCGAAATTTGAATTTTAATATTTCGTTGGGCATTTAAAGCTTACGTACGTGCTCGATAATTAGCGGTTACGGATTTTTCGATTATTGTATCACTGGGATTCCTAAATAGAGGGTCTAAAGTGTGGCGGAATTTTCGCTGATCAAATTTCGAATTTGAACTTTTTGATCGACAGCGAAAAATGCAATACTGACAATAAAAGTTTTATAACTTCGACGTCAAAATAAACGAATAAGTTGTGTTGAATGAGCAGCGACGTAGTATTTTCTTAAAAACTTTCCGCTGAACGAATTAAATTTTGCTTACTTGCGACATCTGTTTAGGTTCTTCCATGCTTTCCACGGAGTCGCAATTGTCTCGTCTTTGTGGGATGCGTCGGAACCCCGGTAAAATTTTTGGGTGTCCGCGCTCCTTGGTTCTTCTTAAATATCTTTGACTATCCTTGAATCTGTTTATTCTATGATGGCACCTTTAACCTCCTTGAATTTCTGGGTCTCTTTGAGTTTAAAACCTTTCGGTCTTGTGGCTCATACAATTTATTGGTTTCGTTATTTCAACTGTCAATTTCAGGTTGGCTTGCCCAACTCAAATACATTCATTAGCCATACTGATATTTCACAGTTTGCTGCAGTATATCTGGGTTTAAACTATTATGGAAATAAGGAAATTATTGATAGTCATTTGAGAGCAGCTTACACACATTTGTCGTACATTTATTTTGTCGTATTGGAGGTCATATGGCTCACTGTCTTAGTTGGAGACTGAGGGACTTTCGATCTTACGTTTTGGTTTTGAACTCTAGTCAAGACGACTCGTGCTTCCATTCTTCTGGGGTCGGTAAATAGAATAGCTTACGTAGAAAAATGGCTCATTGTGGGACGCCACTTGTCATTTTTGTATAGCACTTCTGTGTATTAGCTTTTCAGGTATTCAGCCGATCAAACGCCGAGTTAACGTTAAAAAAGCATGCGATTGTTGCTTTCGATGAAACGCTAAAGATATTTCAAGCTCAAATTCAGCTACAAGCGCAAATGCGGGTAAGTCGGCAAGCAAGCGAAATTCGTTCAGATTTGATTCATATATACAGCGACAGGTTTAGTAGAGCCAATTGTCTAGAGCGCGCAAGAGTATAACACCTATACGACTCTGTTATGGGTGCTTGTTGAGCGGAGCGAGGTCGCCGAGCGAAGCGTTTTTATTTTCTGTCTGGGAGCAAAAAAGTCGATGTCTGTTAGTCTTTCATGGATCTCAAGAACCACGGAACCTATTTCAAAAAACTTTTTTTGTTTGAAACCTTATCATGTGAGGATGTGCACCTGATATTTTAGAAGTTTGGCAACTTGCCAATTTTATCATTAATTAAGCTAATTAGCTAATTAACACCCTAATTAAGCTCATAACAGCTTAATTGTTGGTCGTAGAGTCGTTTTAACGGCATATGCGTTGAGTTTTCCATGGGGAAATAAAATAGATGCATTGTACATACAGGAATAGTATAGTACGAATGTTATAGGCAAAATTATTTTCAGATTGTGTGTCCTATGATTTCATTGCTGTGCTTCGATTACCATTCATCGCTATGCTGTATAAGCCACGTGACTTCCTTTGTCTTGCTTTTCGTTCGAACGGAATAAAACTATTCTTTCATTTACTCATTGTTGTCTAATAATATATTCCCAAGACATTGAGTACGTTAATATTACTAATGCCGTCGCTCCGCTCAAAAAATGTAGTTCCACTACGACTGGTTATTAGTTGTTATGTTATTTACCACTTCGATGTTGATGCGGCCGGTCGGGCACCGTCAACATTGGAGTTCGCCTGATAGTCCTCGTAGCCGGAAGTCAGCTACCCTTCTACACCGATATATAGGTTTATCACCGAAACTGGGAAGATATGAGTCTGAAAACGTGTGTAACGTTTAAAACGGCAACAGGAATATAAGCATGCGCTTCAGTACTTTAGACATATATCTAACCTCTCCAGAATCTGGAAGAACCTCAAACACCAAGGATTACAAGCTAAAATCACTGGCTTCTCCAAATAGGGGTTTGTGGGGAGGGGTATTTAGAGCTCTTTCAGATTTTTCTAATTCATTCCCCCAGGTAAATTTTGGCATATCCCCAGTTCATTCCCTCATTACCTTAGAGATGCCTTTTCACACGACTAAAAATTACCAAATTTATCTCAGATGAGATGAATTTTTCCATAGTTTGGCAAAAATCCCTTAATTTTTCTTTGCCAGGGTAAAAAAGCTAAGATTTCCTCATTTTTATGAAAGCACATTTCCAATTAGTTGCTAAAATAGGTTGTTTTATCGTCAAGGCGGTGAATTCTGAGTTCTGAATATGTCATAGAGAATGAATTGTTTTGCAAGATGAGATAAAAACATCCATATAGGTTGAATGGTTGCAGAGATATTTTATTGTGTTTTGGGTCCCATTTGCCCATAGCAAACCCATTATGGCCCAGCCCTGCAGCGTAAATAATGACAATAGCAGCAAACTATTTGCAGCTACATAGAGGATGAATTGCACTGCAAAATGAGGCCAAAATGCCTATATAGCTCGAGTGTTTATGGAGTTATTACCATTTTTGTGTATTGTGGGTCTCTTGCGCCCATTTTAGAACCCGTCTTGACACCAATTTTACATTTAAGGCAACCGCGTAGCAAAGCATTATATATAGCGTTATAGAGGCTTATTTTATATATAAAATGAGCCCAATTTCACTCAACGCCGATTGTCGATTTATAATATGTAATGTGATTTTGGCCCCTTTAGGACCCGATTGGAGCTCCTTTGACCCGATTTTTCTGGTAAATTTTGGAATCGTTCTTCGCGCTTAACTAAAGGGCACAAATTGATATTTCAAGCTTTCAAATGAGCTATCCCGCAATTAATCCGCACAGCCGAAATTGAGTTATGCGTGTTACCTCAAAAACCAACGACAGACATTGTCAAATTCCATCACTGTCACGGCTATTAAATATGCTTCGTTTATATTGCTCGTTTCACTCATTCGCTCAGAATTCAGTTAACACATTTTTGACGTTTCCTGATAAGTACGGTACTTTATGTCTCCTAGTTGGACTGGGCGACCTCTCCAGATGAACTGGTGGAGTTATCTCACAGGTATTTTCCGGTCCCCCATTTTCGAACTGCTGGACCGTCTTGGTCATGCCCCAGGTATGAATATGGTAGTTTGTAGAATCCAGTTCCAAACGCGCAAAAGCCAAAATCTCGGTTATTGGTTTTGTGAGAAATTGATAGAAAATCAATGGAGCAGCGCAAACACAATGGTAGAATCGCAACTTTATTCTATTCTTTCTACTTATCGAAAAAATGCGAAAATCTTTTAATCTATTGAAGAATTGTAAATGCTATTATTGTCAAAAATAATGTTTTGCTTAAATTGTGCGCACACAACCATTACATTGTGCGTGAGGAAATCCTACTTCTTTCCGTTTCATTAAAACAGCTAGCATTTATGCAGCTCACGAGTAGAATTCTGATCACGAGAAGAATTTTTTGTAAAGCTGATTCTGCATAACATGTGTATTTTTGATGCTCATCTTCAAGTAGATCATCGTGCCAGGTTAACTTACTTATGTTTCAGTGCAAATAATTCTACTAGGATCAATAATTTTGCAAATGTTTGCCTTAATATACAAGATTTGGTTCTGTTGATGTTGATTGTTTATGACAACATAAAATCTAGTTCTTAAATCGATTTGAGCATATTTATTTTTACCATATCGGTGCACACATATTACCATATTTGCTGCATAAATTACGCGACTAGATTTTATTACGCATCGAATAACAAAATTCTCTCAAATCCATCAATACTCTGACGAGATATGGTCGGTTATACAAATTTATTTTGGCATAGTTGATTGCTGCTGGTAAGTAAGCTTCAGTTGTTATTTGTCTCCTCTAGGGGGTGGTGTTTTGCTTTATGATTCGAAGTTGGCTAGTGATTGATTGCATAACAAAAAATTAATCATTTTGAACTAATTTTACTTATTTTACAGTCCCTGTGAGAAGTGACTGCTCTAATGTTGTGCCAACATCGAACTTGTATAATCATTTTAAACTAATTTTACTTATTTTACAGTCCATGTGAGAAGTGACTGCTATAATGTTGTGCCAACATCGAACTTGTATAGTCATTTTGAACTAATTTTACTTATTTTACAGTCTCTGTGAGCAGTGACTGCTATAATGTTGTGCCAACATCGAACTTGTATAATCAGTTTTAACAATTACTATTCCCCAAGACCCACCAACACCCCCCCAAAACCCCCCAAACCTCATTTTGAACTAATTTTACTTATTTTACAGTCCCTGTGAGAAGTGACTGCTATAATGTTGTGCCAACATCGAACTTGTATAATCATTTTGAACTAATTTTACTTATTTTACAGTCCCTGTGAGAAGTGACTGCTATAATGTTGTGCCAACATCGAACTTGTATAATCATTTTGAACTAATTTTACTTATTTTACAGTCCCTGTGAGAAGTGACTGCTATAATGTTGTGCCTAACATTTACTTGTATAATCCCACCTCCCCCCCCCCCCTCCCTGCTATTAGCGAATTTCTTCATAAATTGTTCGCGATATAGTTCATTTTCAATTAATCTCTTTTACTTCCATGACAGCCAGTGACTGCTATAATGTTGTGCCAACATCGAACTTGTATAATCATTTTGAACTAATTTTACTTGTTTTTTGTCCCTGTGGAACCTGCTCTTTCATTTGTACGCTCTGCTATCGAAGTCACTGCTCGTATTTGAGATTTTCTCTTTCCGTCCCCTAATCCACCTCATTATACACATGCACCAATCGTTAGAGTCTTTAGACTAATTTTACTTATTTTACAGTCCCTGTGAGAAGTGACTGCTATAATGTTGTGCCAACATCGAACTTGTATAATCATTTTGAACTAATTTTACTTATTTTACAGTCCCTGTGAGAAGTGACTGCTATAATGTTGTGCCAACATCGAACTTGTATAATCATTTTGTATTTATTAACCATTTTAGCTCTTTTCGCTCAAAAATATTAATTTTTTTCTAAATTTTAAATTTCGACCCCCAGTTGAAGCCCTGTAAAAATCCGGCACTCTTCGGTAAAATTTGGCCGATTTTCTAAGTTGATCATCAATATAGCTGTTTACGTCACTCTAAATTGCGTGTTCAGCGTTTGGAAAACACCATATTCGCGATCAGACAAGCTACTAATTTTAAAACAATGGGGATTGCAGGACGACCTGTTCTTTTATGTGCATTGCATAAGATATTTAACCTTGTTTGCTTTGGAGGCATTTGGTTAAACAATGTTCATTTTTTAAACCTTGTTTTGGTGAAAGATTTTCGCATAAATCTATGATTTATTATTGATATACCTTCCTATATATTTTATTCTAGAACCATATACACCTTTAAATATAAATAAAATTTGTAAACGCATGGCCGTCGATAATAATAACGATTCGACTAAATTGTCAGCAAAGTTTCCGATTCCTGACGGTTTTCAAGATTTGCTCACGTCACTTGCTCGCGAAGTTCTTAGAGCTCAGCCGCCGAATGTTTACAAATTTTCAAGTGTTTATTTTGAGGTTTTGGAAGACTTCACCGATGGTGAGTTAATTTTCGACGTTAACTCTTATCATTAGAACAGTGTTTATAAAAACTGATATTCATTATATAGCTGTAGTTGTTAAATGATTGATCAGTCATATAAAATAACAGCTGCGTCGAGCAGCTTCCCAACCTAGTCCTCTACTATTGCTAAGATTCTTCACATATCTGTGTCACATTAACTCACCACGGGTTTATATATACACTTTTATGCTAATTTTGTAGGTTTGACCACGTAAGGCACCCACACAACTAATGTTATAGACCGTCTGCTTTGTGTTCTGCTACCACAATGACCCCTTTTGCCGAGAGGTACAGCGTGGCTCTTTGATGCACAGTTTTCGATCCATGAGCCTGTCTAAAATATTTTAAAAATGCGAAGTTTTCAGTTTTGATAACAGTGGTGTCTGGTTTGTTATAGATCATTCACCGTAAAAGTGCAGCAATCTGAAAATGATTCGAAAATTTCAATATGATAATAAATTGCGCCCCCCCCCCATTAATTGTCCAGATGCCGTAAGACTCGGTAAGTTTAATTTTTCGGAGAAAAGATTTATCCCATTTCAGTTTTAAAGTGGGTAATCTATTACTTCCCGCTTTGGTGCTGTTATTTTAAGTTTACAATTTTTCATTGAGTAACCGAAGCCGTAACAGGGTCTTGACGAAAGCTCTTGTTTGTTGATGGACAACGATTAATATATATGATTATTTAACCGTTGTCATTGTTTAGATGTTCGTTGGGTACGTTGTTACTCCTCTGAGTTTCTGCGTGACGGTATAAATGCTAAATTTCATTAATAGAATTTTAAAATATTCAATTAGTTGTAGGCAGGTGGTTGTTATATTGAATCCACAGATGGGTACAATAATTTCCGTTGTATATACTTAGGTGAAAACCAGTTAATTTGGAATTTACTAGGGCCTTACAGCGTAAAATATTTTTTCTTGAAAGCTGTGATTTATAAATTTTTAAATTTAGCATTTATTAACCTAAGGCTAAGGTGAATAATTCTTACATGACCGCAAATTTAACAACCTGAATGATTAAAATGATCGTCGAAGATAAAAAAAGCTTTTGACGTTGCAACTATCACTCCGTATCGCAAATACAAACAATAAAAATCTGATCTTTTGATGAATCAATCAGTCTTATCAGGTCTATGCTTTCACTTAACGTAATTTGGTCATCAATTTTTTCGAGCGAACCACGTTACATGACAATTGCTTTAACAGTGTCCATTTTATTTTAGTATATATATACCATTATTTTAAGTGAAATCTGAGGAGCATGGTCCTGAGTATTCATGTGGTGATGTACTGACTAATTCCAAAGATTATAGTCAATTTAAGCATCTGCTTTTCAAAAAGGTAAGCAGATTTTTGTGCTATTTATATATATTGTTACTGAACACTTTTAATTGCTAATAATCTTATTTGAGCACTGGCTGATAGCTCCCAGAAACGCACCGGTGCTGCTCGTATTCTGTTGTTACTCAGAAACTTGTCGGTTCATCTCTGACGTACATTTTACTGTTAACAGGCATAGTTTGCAAAAACAAGACATATTATATCGCTAGCAACCGATGTCCTTCTATTATTCCTTATTCTTTATTTTTGTCTTTTTCCAAGTGTAAAAATATGTTGGTCGGCTTAAGATTTTTGTGCTGGTGAAGCAATGGCTGTCTAGTAAATGTAGATAATTGATAAAAAAGTACCTGATTTCAGTTGTACTGTTATACAGTGGTATAGAACATGATTGCTATTGGCTACTTTGCATGATATATTGTACCTATATATCGTATTTTGTTTTTTTGATCTCGATTGGTTCGTTTTAGTAGATGATAAAACGGAAAAATTGCTTTTTTAGAATATTCTAATAGTATATGTAGGTTTGGATGACATTAAATCCCAAATAAAAAACCATGTTATGGTTGCCCTTGTTCATGTTCTAGAAATCTTTTTGGCATTAAAGTAGGGGTCAGGGAGTACCTCGAAGGCTGCTAATGAAGAATTTGCGATATCTGGAAATATACTTTTTGGGAGCGAGAAAACTTTTTAGCTCACTATATAAATAATTTAAATTGTTTTTGTGGAACGAAGCTGGTATGTAGCTTGCAGTTTCCTCAAGTATCGGTCAGATGTGCAAAAATTCTTTTTATCTATGTTTGTCAGACATAACCTATTACTGGGTTGATGTATATATTTTTACAAGTTTCGCATAATAGTGTATAAGTACAAATTTGACCTCGGAGTTTTCTAATTTTTTCATTTTAAATAATGTTTCTCTGTTTTGGACCATATATAGCTATTTCATTAGCTGTTTAATTTTATTAAACCGCTGTTTGATCGCTACAATATCGTCACTCCTCCGATACGTTGTAGGGGACTAAGAACGGTCAATTGGCTAAGAACTAGTCAGTTATTGTTATTTATCAACCTTTTATTCGCACAGTACTAAACTTAGTCTCGGGATTTTTATAAGATGGAAAGAGGGGATTGCCTAAAAGTTTGCCCAATTTTCGTACAAAATTTCGGTATTTACAAAACTCGCTGTCTTGATCTCTAGTTGCCTTCTCCATTGTTGGGTCAGACTTACCCCTGGGCCTCTGACCCCTAATCTTAAAATACTAAAAACCCTGGAGTTTGGTGGTTTCCGGAGTTGTTACGTTCAAAAAAGTTAAATTGGACCGAAGCGAGCGGAGTTTCCGCTTAGATCGCTACGGGAAAAATCGTGAAATTTTTTACATATCGATGTAAATAATATATAACTCATTTTCGGGTGGGCAGATTTTGGTAAAAATGTTTTGTCCTATAGTGATGCCGACGTGACTTTCAGTTTGACGTTAAGGGGAGCTCAACGATGTCTATTATAGCTTTGGCAGACTTCTGTCATTTTTTGTTGGACCATAGTCTGGGCCACTGTGGGCGCGAATACGGTTGGTTTGGTTTGTTTTAAACTATCATGGAGAAAATAGATTAAAACTATATAATACGGCAAGTATTACAAATTTGACCCATTTCAATAATAGTCAAGTGTAAACTAGAAACTGTGTGCGGCAACTCACTACAAGCCCGGTTTGAAACGACATTTTTGGTGGCAAATTAAGTTGAGCCAAGATCGTCAGTGATCGGCTGATCTAAAACGCTATTTCTCTGAGCAATTCGATTTAAATCGAATCGTTTTAAATCTGGGAAAGTCAAACGCGATCGGGTTTGACACCCAAATTAAAACGGTTTAATTTTAACCATCTTCGTGGGCACATCATGCTTAGATTGTGCATAACAAAACAAAGCCAGATGGATGCTTGCAGCAGCTGTTAAAATATTTGAGATGTATGTTACCATTTCTTCAGCCTTATTTGCGTAACACAGTATGTAGGTTGCTTAGAAGTATTGATGTAATTTTAAACTTGGACTTGTGCCACAAACAATTCTGAGTAATTTACAATGCTGGAAGCTTGGCAAACATTGATTGCTTCAAGCACTAGACAGTACATTTGGAAATTTTTTAAATCAGTACATTGGAGCGAATTACCATATCTGCACTGCACCAGAAACTACGCTCCTGGTAATGAACTCATGTGTTTATTGAAACTGTGCTGACCAGTATTGCAGTTTCTTTCATATTATATTATATTGCCTTTAGGGCTTTTAGAACGGTGTGTGTAGGTTTTTCAGTACGTTGAATAGAATGGCCTGGTCTTCTAGAATTTGACAGGACTGTCCAATACATTGGATTTTCACAGCTTTAAGGTCGTCCATCTATGAAGCTGATTTGTGCGCTTCCAGATATCTTACTATCGGTTTTATCTCAAGCAGAATAGGTCACTTACGAGATAGTGGCGTTTGCGTGGTATCGATTCAGTTTAGTACCCTCGGTGACTTAGCAGAGAAAACTCGATAAATTATGTTTCGTGGTATTCATGGTTTGTAAATGAAATTTTCTTGTTTGTTTGGAAAAAATAACGGCCCTGAAGTTCAAAATTGCTCTGAACGTGTTCAGTTGTAACAATTCTCCTATTGACCGCTGGTGTATTATTGTCTTTCTGAGACTCTGATGGCGCACAGTAAACTTAATTTGTGACCTGAGGTTTTTCAGTGATTGTACATTAGCTACCCTCGCTCGTCACCAACTTAATGTATTATTGTCTTTCTGAGACTCTGAGGGCGCACAGTAAACTTAATTTGTGACCTGAGGTTTTTCACTGATTGTACATTAGCTACCCTCACTCGTCACCAACTTAATGTATTAGTGTTTCTGGTAGGTATTTTGTGGAATGGAAGTAATATCTACATTTCAGGCTTACGAGCATAATTTGGTAGGCGCGAATAGCTATTATCATCAGCGTAATAAAGGACGCAGCTCTAGCGATGGAATCATTGCCACAAACGGTTACTTTTATTTTTGCATATATTTTGTTATTGCGTATTGTTCGTTGTTATTGAAATAATAATTATGAAATAATAATTGTGCTAGGGGAACTTTCCTAAATAGTATACATTTTTAGCGGTTTTTGTAAGACACTTGTACACGTCCATCTAAATGATACACCTGTTTCTTTATGAATTTTATATGTCCTGTGCACAGAGTTCCTGCCTGAAAAGTAGGCAGTTTTCGGATATGGGGGAATCAGAGAATTCTCGGGTGAAAATCTTACTATATTTCGTGAGCTCGATTAGCTGAGTTCGACGCTATCAACTTTAGCCATATTCCGGAAAACCTTTTTTCACTTTAGAATATTAGTCACTAAATATGGCAACCAGAGCCCGTGTCCGAGCTACTCGTTATACTATTATAAATATCCAGATAACCTAATTACTATTCAGGATTTGGCGCAGACAGTCCTAAACAATCTCCTTGGTTCATTTGTCAACCAGGGAGCATCCATGTATCCTGTTTAAATGTTATTGCAAGCGCACTACTTGTTACTAATATATAGCTCTTATACTAGGCCTTAGCCTTAGACTAAACCTAAGATTTGATCCAAACAGACCTCATACAATCTCCTTGGTTCATTTTGTCAACCATGTCACATCCATCTATCATGTTTAAATGTAAGTGGAAACGCAGTACTTGTTACTAACATATAGCCCTTATACTAAACCTAAACCTTAGACTAAGCCTAAGCTTTAGACTAAATCGGGGGCTACAGCCCCTCGAACTCCCCGCACTAATCTATTTTTTGAAAAAATTTTTTTTTCTATTTTATAAAATTTAAAAATACAGATTTTTGGCTTGCATTCCCAATATCAGACTTCACATCTTGTTACCACGGTAATTTGTTAAAGCATCGAACATTGTTCGAACAGATCTCGAGCACATTCAAACAATTTTCTTACGAACATCAAACAAGTCTCCAACGAACAGCAGTAGTTTCTGGCAGGGACTGCAAATTATCATTGCCGGATTTTCGTACCTATATTTGACCCGTAATAGAATTAAGTGTCATTACTGCACGAATGATTTCCTTACCGAAATTTCACAGCTGCTATATAGTGGGCTCGGCCATTGATCAGCGATACGTGGATTTCTGGGAATTGTTTAGTTAGACGTGAAATTATGTACGATTATTCCTTTTATGTAAAGCTAAGCTTCGTTCCCGTTTTCTCAAACTTCATACAAAACAAAACTAACGCATATTCACTGTCATTTAGGTAATATTGTGCACTAAAGTTTTAGATTTTAACATTGGCCATCTGATGATAAAATAGAGATCGCTTTTTTGCCATTAGCAGCTGTAAACCGCAAACTACTATTATTTAGAGGCTAAGAGCCGAACCGAGCTTGGCTTTTCATGGGAAGAGCCGAGTCGCTCATAGTTCATGAAGAGCCGAGCTAGAGCATAGGATGCGGGTGGGGGAGCCGAGCCGAGCCGGACATGGTTTTTCTGAAAATCCGGCTCTTTCTCATTTCTAGCAGGAAAATCAAAATGACATAAATGTTAAGTGATGTCTTTTTTTAATTTTAGTTGTACCTTGAAGCATTGAGTGTGTTATAGCTTCTGGGGTTGCGGAATATGATAAAAGCAGTAGCATGTTTTAACAGTATCCGTCCATACGCCAAGTACATTGGTCTCCAACGTTAAAATACTCTTTAAAATTGCTAATTTACTTGGAAGTTCTGGCTAGTAAATTTATGATTTACGTTTTTTGGTCATTGAAAGACTAAATAAAAGGTCCAATGGTTTTGAAATTTACTGAATAATACATGTTGTTAGTTTATTTGGTACAACCGAGTCTTCTGACGGAGCTGAAAAACCCCAATTTTGGACCTAATAGTCAAACATACTTTTGTTTAGTTTTACGTTGATACGTTCTAGGGGGTTATGGAGGGTGTGTAGGTTTTTCGCAGCGTAGAATGTCTGTAGCCTGGACCGTCCATAGTTTAGGTAGTTTTTGCAGGAATCAAATGATTGAAAACAGGGGCGCCTATGGGGAAGTAACTCTTTTGCGCTAGTTTTTTATGACTCGCAAGAACATTATCTCCATTGCATATGCGTATATATCTCCTGTGTATATTGTTACAATTATACATTTATATATTTTATTTTCAGGTTTACATTCCCAAAATTTTCTTATTGTTTGGCTTCGTTTTTAAGATAGTTCGTGTATTTCGGGTTTATTCACCTTAATGATTAATTAGTCACATCGGGGAATCTTCGATATGATGTGAATATACCAAGGGGCATGTCAGTTTTGGGCCGCGGTCCTTAGGTACCCTATAATGGACGGGCCAGTAATAACTTAATAGCCAATATATATTTGGATTCTGCCGCTGCACCATAAGTTCTATCGCTCCAGCTGAAATGTCTGTTCTAGTAAATAGTATATTGTGTTATATAAGGATATTACAGTGTTAATTGATGGGTATATGTATGCGAGTTGATTTTTTATCTAACCATATTGTCGAAAAGAAAATCATATATAACTTGTTGGTTATGTGCACACACTGCAGTAGTTGCCAAAAATAGGTTTGCGCAACGTATAGCAATGTGTTGTCCAAATTTTAAGTAAATTCCAGAATGAGCACGTTTTTGTTTCGAGTCATAGATTTTATGTTATAAGTCAGTAGTGATGTTAAACGGCTGTGTCTATTTATAGTAATATTACAAAAGTTTTTATCATGCCATAAAATTTTATAGGGTACATAAGCAGTGTATGATACGTGTTTATAATTGAAATGTAAAGGTTATGAGTGAACGCAACGCTTCGGCGTCGAAGCACGTTTCCTTGATTGGTTCGCTTGTACTTACCACTTTCGTATTTATCGTAGCGCCTTCGTCGTCGACAGCGGTCGGTTTCAGCTGCGGCGGCAAAAACCAAGACTACTTTGGAGTTGAAGGAAACGTAAAGGTGTATAGACATGAAAATAAATAAATAAACGAATATTGCAGTCTTTGAATCATTTTAATGCATATGCTCCAGTTATAACCAAACTGATATATTGAATGTTTTGCTGTAGGTATTTTGTGGTTGACATAAGTAAGTAAAAGCTTAATACATTTTGGTCTGAACGGATCATGTTTCGGGTTGCGTGGTTCGGCGGTGCGCCAGAAGTAAATGGTGTTTGTGGAAAAATTTGTTTTGTTTCATGAACGTTATTATAATAATGGTGAATAGGACGCTTTTAAATAGTTCTTTATAGCTAGCTAGGCAATATGACCATAAATGGATTGAAATTAATATATTTATGTATATATATTATAAATTAATATTTTTATGCATCATTTATATAATATATATACATATATGTATATGTTGGTTTGGTTTGTTTGCGTTGTACTCGGGTTTTTGTTGCAGAACTTGTATTTAGAGCAAATGTAGTGTTTTTTTTTGAGGCTACATCTGGTTAAAAAGACATAAGATGTGGTATTAGTTTTAGTATATGACATGAGTTCATGGTTAACCCTTGAAAGAGAGTATGACACTCTTGCCACACTACATTGTTGCATGACATGGTCCAGTTTTCTATTAGCTGTCCCGAATTTCGAGGAGGGGAGGAAAGTTTCTCATATTATTGTCCTGTCTTCCTAGCTTTTGTCCTGCCCTACCAGGTTTTGTTCTGTGACCCCAGCTTTTTTTTTCAAATCCGAACCCAAAATACAAAAAAAGTTATTTTTGGTTTGAATTTGAAATAAGAACTGGAGGGGGGGGGGACGAAACAAAAGCTAAGGAGACAGGTAGAAACTTTGAGGGACATGACGAATGTGGAAACTTGCCTACCCCTATACCCCACTTCGAAAACTGGGATAAGCAATAAATAAATAGGGCGCCTCATTCCAAACATAATATAGTGTGGCATGACTGTCGCACTCCGTTTGAACAGTTCATCATGAACCCTTGATATCTGGTTGCACGCTGCTATGAGTACTAAAAAATTGGGAGCGTCTCACGCTGTTGTGAGTTTTTCGGTGGCTGTTCAGTTCAAGAGCTAAACATCACAAGGCGGCTTGGGTGCGTCGGTAGGGAGAAACTACCCAACTAAGAATTTATGGCGAGTTGGATGTTAGGATATTTACGAGTTCGTTTGTGTATGGACAGGGTTGATGCCATCAGCGGTAGGGTTACCTTGACGTAAAAGTTGCGCGTGTTCTATGGTAGACGTGGTTCCTTCTCGGGCATAGGCGAAGTCAATAGATTTTGAGCAAGTTTTAGTATGTGTTGATAAAATTTGTGAAATATTTATGCCATGGTGACAAAGGTTGAATTAAGGCTGAGAGGCATGCTATGCAAATTTAAGGTGGGAGCAGGGACGGGAAAAAATTTCCTGTAACTAAGGAGCACGCGCATTATTGCGGGAGGAAATCTGTCACCATGACCTTAACTCGTATGTTTGTTGAGTTGAACTTTGATAACACAATAGTGTTGAGAGAAACTTTTGAGTATCTTGGGGGATTTGGTAAGCTTTTGAGTATCATTAGAGACTTTGAGCTAGGTTTACGCCACGGTGACAGCTAAACAATATGAGTCGAACAACTATGGGAGCGAAACGAAATAATGAGGGACGGGTTAGACCCTGCGGATAAAGTGGCTAGCCCTGTATTAAGTTAGGCAAGGGTTTGTCACCGGACCCTAATCCATTAGAAGTGTTGAAGCTAAAGCTAGCGACTCAAGCAGTGGAACCATATGTCTATCGGCCCTGAACAATAACAATTGAGTTGAAATAATTATATGGACTTTGTTAACAAAACAAAACAAAGGTCGATGTAATAAAACGATACAGGAGAATAGCAAGTAGTAGTAGCCACGGTATAAGCCATTAAGTACCATAAGAAGGTACCAAGGAATACCAATTAACAAAGTTGCTTAAGAAATGTTTTCAACATAGTTTAAGGATTAAGTAGGGAAAAACATTTTACTCAGATTTTATTTTTAGAACAATCGCAAAGTATTAAATTTATCATGCAAAAAACAAACAATTTTAATTATATATTGCACGCAGTTTTATTTGAATACATGGGATGGGTGCGTCCTGAAATAGATATCAATATAATATGTCACCTTCCAAGGGTGAAGAAGCGATTAGGGGAAGCAGCAACGTTGAGTAAACTTCGGAGGACCGAATAAGACGTAAACTTTTGGGGAAGATGGGCCCAGCGGTCCAAGCGCGAATTTCCGAGCGCACGAGTGTTGCAGTATCTCTAGGCAAGGAGTCACCACACTAAGACAATAGCCGTTAACCTTGCCCCACTGTAAGGAAAGTAATCCACCGCGGCTTCCGGCGATGGAGCAGCGTAAAGACACCCATGCCCTGTCAGTGGGTGCTAGAAAAAGTAAACGGAGATGAGAAAGACCACACCCGTCTCCGCCCAGAACCCAGGTAATGCCCAAACCTGTTCCTACCAACCTCCCGTCGTTACCAAATAGTTTGCATACCCAATGAAGTACTACCTCTGTACACCCGTCTCCGTCCGGAACCCAGGTAATACCCAAACCTGTTAAAACAGAAGACTCAGAAGCTGACTGTAAGATAGCGCAATTATCTAAAATTTGAAATCACTTAGGCAAAGTCGACTAAATTTTATATCTTCCATTCCTAAATTTAATGGGAGCAGAGCCATACCAGAACCAACGTTTAAACTGGAAAAGACCATTAAAATCAACAATGAAATTAAGGCCAAAATAAAACCTTGAACAATTGGTGAGGAGAGCTCGACAAACTCAATTCGAAGACAGACTAACCTTTCCTCAGTCAAGTTGGAAGTATTCCTATTTCTAGTAAATCTGCTGAAGTAAAGCAACCAGAACTTCATAGATATTCTATGGAACTTGATACATTTTTATATAATTTATTCTTAGAAATAAAAACAGAAATTTTATAGAAGGTTTTGTAGAACTTTAGGTAGAAAGTTCCCAGATATGCAAACTTGGTAAAGGAAATAGAGAAATCCAAATTCCCAGGAGAACGCGTAGTAGAAAAATAGAGATATTTTTAAAGGGGTAGTAGAATATTCTAACAATAGAAAGAGGGGTGAGCAAAACTGCTCCCAGGGGCGCACCGAAGAATCTACATGTGGATGAGTAAAAATACTCGAAGTGGGACACGGTGAGTGATAACACTCCAAACGACATACCATATAATAACATGTGGATATTTTAAAGTTTCTTTTATCGTGAACCGATTGGGCTGGTTTTACCTCCATTCGACTCGGCTTGTCAATCACGTTCGAATGGTATATAAAATTTGCATTTATGGATTCGAAAATTTTGGGTACCACGGGTACCATTTGTTACCGCAAAAAATCGAAAAGCCGTCATAAAAAATGGCCGAAATGGAAATTTTTGGACATCCTCATCGAATTGAGTTGAATAGTACTAAAATTATGGCTGTGTCTTAAAAATTGACTAAATTTGGGCTGGAGCGGGCTAACCAAAAAGGCAAAACTGTTGAGCCACGTGTTTGATTTAGGCGATTGGTAGTTGGAAACGAAATCCCAATATAATTTGCTTCACAAGCTGAACAGATAAATTTGAAGATACCTGAGAATATTAGATTGTCAGAAATTTTGTATTTGAATGCAAAACAATATCTTAACGTTTTACCAATCTCGAATATTATGCGCAATTTGATCCCAAGATATTACATAAGGAACAAATCGGCTGGTTGCTTCTTAACCTTTTGGTGAAAACTGACGCAATTAGGCAGCTTAAGCGTTGTTCGTTATCTAATTGCGAATATAGATCACTATCAGAACCGCCGATAGCTATTTTTTTATGATTTTTTGCTGAATTTGTTGTTAAAGAACGTTCGGGTCCATGTTTCCACACTATCCTACCGGGAAACCATTTTTGGGAGTATTGTGTGTAAAAACCGGACTTTGAAATGTATCGCTTGGAAGCTCGACCCGAGTTCAAATGGACGGTGCAATGGGCAAATAATAAATAGTTCTGTTTTATACTGTGGAAAAGTAATAGAATCATGTTTAAACCCGGGAATGTAGTTTTACGATAAGTAGAAATTACCGCTGCCTATATCTCTAGAGCGAATTTGATCCAATTATGCTTACTGTTAAGCTGTTACTGTAAAACTGTTCAGCTTAAAATGGTGAACGTGCGTGTCGTGCACGTAGCGGTTGTACTATTTTGGCCTCTAAAGCTTAGTGTTCATTGATCGATCTATTTTTTGGTCAGATTTTGCCATAGAGGTGTTAGCAAGTGTGGGCTCCAATGGCGAACCCATAATGGCTAACTTGCTAACGTCTTTATACCTCATTCTGTAACGAACACTGATATCTCGATCAGCCCGCCACAACCAACACTCTATGAGGACATCTCTGACTTGGTCCATTTTCTAAACGTAAACATTCACTATCGTTCGTTTAGTCAATGATGTTACGTTGCATACATTTTTAGTTGCATATTTGGTCAGGTGCAAAGTGTTGCTTGAAGCGGTATATATATGTTTGGTTGATTTTTTTTTATATTTTTGGGTCCTATAAATTATAGCTTGTATGCATTGAATACAGTAATTGGATGCTGTACTCTTTTATGTTTTGAGTTTTATATTTATTAAATATTTTGTTTTTGCTATTATCAAGACTGCATTAGGGAAGAGTATGACACTTCCATGCACTCACATGTTAGCCTGTGTTTGATGATACGGGCGCTTTCGGCCTAACCCCCAGTTTCTGGGGGGTCGAGATGCTCCGTCCACCCAGTTCCTGGAGGGTAGCTTGGACCTCCCCGCCCAGCTTTTTTTTGGGGGGAGGGTAGGTCGCACTCCCCAATATCTGGAGAGGTCGGTTTATAAGCAGCTGTCAGGGCATGTCGACCCCCGGAAACTGGGGGGGGGACGTGAGGTCGAAAACGTTCGTATCATCAAACACGGACTAACATGTGAGTGCAGGAAAGTGCCATACTCTTCCCTAATGAACGTTTCATATA
>JASANE010021534.1:0-38693 GCA_030248225.1 Trileptium ribeirensis
GCGAGATAATCGGGTAGAGCACTTCAAAATATTCAACAAAGTCATTGGCTTTCGAGGATAGACAGGTGAACCAGGCTACATATTATGTGTGGTGACAGAAGGCAATGTAGTCATAACGGCATTCGTATACGACCACCCAGTTCATGCACGGCGACGAAAATATCAACTGATACATCAGTATGGTGCTTGCAATAAATGAAGATATTGTATATGTTAATATGTTTTGCTGTGTATGTTATGTTTATATATGTGTATGTATATATTGTACTTCGTATTATGTATTTAATTTTCTCAATAAAGAAAAACAAAACGTAGCGGTAGCCTACAACCGCCTGATGAGGCCCGTGGTACGGCCGAAACGTTTGAACTAGCAATATACAATAAATTAAGTCTATTTATTACAATGTTAATGTATAGCAAACCAAAATCCAACTTAAAGTTATATGTATGTATTTATATATATGTGTATATGCGTGTAGTTATGTATATATATAAAGTAGACATGTATACATATATGCCATGCACCTATGTACATAGATTCAACCAGCACACGACTCATCACCCCAAAGTCCTCCGGGAGGGGGGGCAAAACGCCCATTTTCTATCTACTACCGCCAGGCAAAGGACCGGGTCTTTAGGCCATATGGCACAGCATCGGACGAGGAAGTAGGAGATGCCCTACGTAGGCCCAGACGTGTAACTTTCCAGGAACCAGCAGCAACCATTAGCGAAACTGTAGGAACATCGACTAGGCAAGCCTCTACCACACGCGCACAATCCACCAGCGTCACCACCTCAATAACCAGTGCACCAATGTTGACCCCCCTACAACGCTTGGTGAGAGAACGCTCCCCAGGTGGTACGCTGCCGCCAACCTCATTCCCACGCTATCCTTCTAGCCAAGAACTACATCCCGCAGCCTGGCGACAACGAACGCCCCGCCCACCACCGTACCAGGAATCCGACTCAGACGATCCCGATTTACAAGGGGACTAACCCGACCCATGCTAGCACGTACCTCTAATCAAGCAAACAAACAGTCACGAGGGGGTAGAAGAGGGGTTTGGGACACAGTTAGGTAAACTTATCTTTACATCCAAACTTATTCCCAGTATATGCATTATAGATGCGTCGAGCCCACAGTACAAACGACATCAATGCCCGCTTGATCCCAAAGGGCGTGCGGCACGCACCAGTGGCGATCGACGGACGCCAATTTCCTAGGGTGCCTCCGTACTTCCTGGACCGAGAAGGACGATAGGAGTTCATCTCGCTCGATAGCAGACGATGGAGCCGACTGTCCAACGAATATCGCATGGAGGACCGCTTCGAACACGATGGCCGACGCCTCTCCAGCGTGGCCGAGCACTATCATCTTGGTGCCCTGGTGCTCCTGCGATACGAGAAGGAGGCCGAGGAGTTGTGCGAGATGGATATCTTCCCAGCAGAATTACAACTTCGCAGCATCGCCCTGAAACGACAACTCCCGCTCAGCGCTCGACGTTGGCACATGTCATACCGGGCACATCTGCTGCGGCCAATCCTACTGGCGAAGTTCGGTATCGACGATTACGCTGAGGAACTGGAGAAAACCGGCAGCCGGCAACTCCTCAACGACTCTTGGGACAATTTCTGGGGCACGGGCATGCCGCCGATCCAATGCAGCAACTACCGGACAATATACCATAACGTCAGCGGCCGGTTGCTCGAAGAGATCCGGGCATTCAACCGTGACGACTTCGTTCGCTGGCCACGGGTAATCATTGTCGGCGACGAGCAGACCCTGCTGCTCCTCGAGGTGGCAGACGAGCGCAACTGGCTCGTCCTTGCATATCCGGGGCTGACGATGGTGGCGCTACTACAATTACGCATTGCTAACGCCGCAAACAGACTGTATCTTCGTCCTAGGCGGCTACGACGACATCTGGCTGGAACACTGGAAGGCCTTCTCGCCCGCCGCATACTTCAAACGCGTCAAGAGCCATATGCGGGTACTGGACCGGCGCATCCGGCAGGAAGCGACCATCTACGTCGCGTCGCCTGCTCCCCACTGGGACGCCAACATCTACACTGGCGACATTTGGGGACGGCAGATCCGGACACGCAAGATGCGCTTCACCGTCAGCCATCAGTCACTCCGCCGCATGGTGATGCCGCGATGGCCAGCGCTGCTAATGGAACCGGAAGCCTGGGACGCGGTCGGACCGTTCAACCAGAGGGAGGACCGGCGACGTTGCAACAAACCTGTTGTGGCTCCAGCGTGGCATCACGAATTAGTCGCTTGGATAGAGCAAAATCTCCAAAGCGCAGACATCGTCAGGCGACTGAAGGAACGACCACTGCCGTGAGAAGAATACCAAAATTATCCCGACAGCGAGTCGTAAAGAGTGGTTAAGGCACTAAAGATGGGTAAGGCGATCTTAGAAAAGGTTGGAGAGGGAGAAGAGCTAATTTTCTAGGGGAAGACGACATATTTTAAATCATCCGGAGATGATAGAATTTCGAGTTACCGTACAGAGCAAATTCAACTGAAGCAGGCGTACTAGGTTAGGGATATACGATCCTCGCAGAAAGAGCGTACATAACGTGAAGCGCTGCGTCAATTGAGTAATTGACAACTATACTTATTTAAATTCCCTTTACAGATGAGCACCAGCAATGGTGACGTGACGCCAAACAGAAAATCCGGCGGACGATTACCAGCGGTCGGGCCGTACGCTCCGCCGGAAACTGCCTTATTCCAGCTGCCACCGATTCCAGTCTATCGAGTGGATTTAAACAAGCCATATGCAGCGTTCCTGTTGCATGGCACAGACTGCCAGAGCTGTCGAACATGCACGAGACGCCGGCTCCGTTCAGCAACGATGGCGTTCTCGCCAACACCGTGGAGCGACATTACCACGTCCAGGTGCTGGCACTCCTCGAACATCATGACGCTGCTCGTGAGCTTTTGGACTCGACCAACACACCCTTGCAAATCAAATCTCGCGCTCGGGTGCTGAAGGACAAATTAATCGTTTACGTTACCAGTGCTCGCCTTAAGCCGCTGCTGGAACACATTATGCGGCCGATAATACTCGCAAAATTTGCCATCCCCGAGTACGCGCACGTCCTCCAGCTTACCGAGAATCGGCAACTGCTCGAGGTATCACCCGACGCTTTTTGGGGCGTCGGACGCTCCAACCAGCAATTGCAAAACAACGAGGCACCCGGACGCTGCCATAATATTATGGGACGCTTGCTGGGAGAGGTGCGCGAATTCCGCGCCGCTGGCAATGTGCGGTGGCCCCGAGTAGCCATTTTGGGGGATGCATTAGGTCTACCACTACTGGAAATGGCAGATGACCACAAATAGCTGATTAACGGGTGGCCGGACACCAGCCTGGCCCGACTCGTCCAAGCCGCCAATGCCGTTGTCACTCCACAGCTTGACTGCATCATCCTACTAGGTGGCTACAACTACATGTACAGGAAAGCGCCTCTGGAGCAGCTCCATGCGACAAATCCGAACGCAGCATTCAAAAAGGTAAAAACACCTCGGGGTGCTGTCAAAACGAGTGGAGCCCACAACAACTATAATTATGACACCCCTATTCCACGGTGGATTGCACAAATCAGGATGCAGCGTCCTGGACGGCCGAGTTGAAAAAGATCTTGATCAACCACCGTCAACGGTACAACACACTCCATAACGTATATATTCCAACGTGGCCCGTCGAGTTCAACACTCCTGACGCGTGGGAGCGAGACGAGCCGCATAAGGAGTGGGGCGAGCGACCGCAGTTTCGCGAGCCGATGGTATATAATTACTGCCGCCGCAACTTGCGCGAGTGGGTGACCCACCTTGTGTGCGACGCTGAGTTAGGGCGACTTACTCCATAGATAGTCGCGAGTGCACCGCGTAGCGTTAGCAGCTAACGTAAGCGAGGAGAGAAATAAGGACGTGAAAGAAAGTAAGATCAGTTGTCACGATCCATTAAGAAGCGCATTGAAAGGAGTAGTCCTGAGCGAGAAATATGAGTACAACCCTAAGTAACAGCAACAGGACACAGCTAGCAGAACGGCTTGAAGTACCATGCACGAGCATCTCATGTAGCTGAACGAGATAGGAGTAAAAGTTACAACTTTGATAGCTCGAAAATTACCGAACAAAATTACCAAATGGGGTGCCCGAAACTGAGAGCATTAAAAGCCAACCTGTTTAACAAATCGAAATAAACTAGATGGGAAATCGATTTCCAACTTATTACATGAAACTTGTCTGAGGGAACCCCTGGGTCAGGGCACAACCGGCTGCCGGGTCCTTTCCTGGGGTAAACCAAGTCAAAATCGATCGGAGGTACGTGCTAGGGTGTATATATACATACATATTGCTTTAATAATAACATTGCGTGTATACATATTACGTTTAGAACGTTGGGTAAATATTAAATGGAGAAAGAGAGGTACATTTTCGAAATATTACGATATCAGACTTAAAATATTATAAACCATAAGGGAAAACTTCCAAAATTACCGAATAATAAGAGACAAGGGACGCGTTTTTGATGATAACCAAACAAGCTGAACGTCCTTGTACCCGTTTTTCACGAACTTCAATTTTAATTTTTAGGAAATTTTTCATGTTCCAAGAAAATTCTGGTAAATTCTACAATTTTTACTAAATTGATCACAAGGGCTGTACATCATACTAGATACAAAGGGCAAATGTTTACGAAAATATTACACTTTCCTATACTTATACTGCGAAATTGATTTCTACCATAAGTAAGGAATCTAATAAATCTAAAAATATTTAAGAGATGTAACAGCCCGAAATTTTCAGAGATTTTAATAGGATAAATAAGACATAGAAAATATTCAAAGTAGGGTCAAAAAAGGGAAAAAATGGGTACAACGCGTAATCGGATACCGGTGGAGCGTGATATGAGTATTTTATTGTATATCAATTGTCGTTGTTATGAAATACAAAATTTGTACCATTGTAATCTGTTGTGTTGTCACGCTCCACCCGCCCGAGGTGCACGGGGTGATTTTGCCACCACCATGGAGTAATAGACTCTCAACTTGAGATATCCGGTCCACTCCTAACTAATTTAATGATGTTACATGTATTGATAATGTATTGTGAAAAAAGTGGTTGCACGCTCGATGGACCGGGGACAAGGGGCGAGATTTTCATGAGCATCTTTTCGTTTTCATTGACTCGGTGCCCTAAGGTCGATCGCGGTGCGCAGCCACAATGACAAAATTCGGCGCTCTGAGCACTCGTATATTTTTCTGCTTAAATTTTGCCTCGCCGGCCAGCGCAAGGTTTTTGCCGCTTTGGCATCTGTCGGCCATTGCACTACGGGCTTGTTTTTGTCGGCATCTCTGTACATGGTTGTTATATGTAGGCGACTGTACATAGTTGTGGGTCACTGTCTAATATTTTGCTGTCTATGTTTGGAGAGTGCAGCTTCTCTTGCATTTTATTTTGTTGTGTTTTGTTAGCAGTGTACGTTTGAGCGGTCTTTTTAAAAAATTTGAAAAATTTGCTACACAGCACCCATCTAAAGACAAAATTAGTCTAGGAGAAAAGGGGGGCAAGCTCAGAGTATAAAAAGGAAAGACCCATTGCAGCATTTGGACCAGTCGAGTAGGAAGGCCGCAGAGTCGGTTGTTTTTAGTTGCTCGTAGTGGTTGCCGCCCGAGCATTTCGTTTAATTGTTTTCGCTTTGCGTTTCGGTTTTCTTTTGGCTTTTGAGATTTGCGCAGGAGGCTCCCACTGTGTAGCACAGGGTGGAAGTCCTCCTGGTGCGTTTTCCATGCTTTCAAAATTTCACGAGCGCGAGCTGCCTTTCCGGGTACTGGCGCGTCCGACGGATGCTCAGCGCATCCGTAAATGCAGCTCCTTCCAAATTCAAGAAATTGCATGCTAGATCGCACACAAAATTAACTCGACTGGTTCCCCGCTCGCCGGGTCGCTATTTTGTTTTAGACCCGGGGGGCGAAATTTTAGTAATGTGAAGGCGTAGGGAGTAAGGACTATACACGGGAAGGGGGAAGGACACAGGGACACGGGAGGGGTAAGGCGCTTAAAGAGAACAACAGACCAGTAGCGTGCTGACCTGGAGGCAGCCGCTAAGGCAAAAGTTAGTTGAGTATCAGTAAGGGTTCGCGCTACGCTCCACATCAAAATTTCGAGCCTTTGATCCCTGAGCGTTTCAGCTAATCGTCCCCTGTTAAGTCGTCTAAAAGACCCAGTCTTCCAAACCCTTTAGACACGGTAGAAGACTGTAATAATTTGCATCAAACAATTTAGGACCCCGCCGCAAATTGGCATTATAAACATTTCCAATTTTTCAAATGACCTTCAAGAGACAATGGAGCCTATTTCGACTCGTGCTCCATCTGCGCTCGCTTTCGAAGTCGTAGCTTGAGTCGAGCCTAAGTCATAGGAAAATCTACCAGAACAACCCCAGGTCACTCGACCAGCAGACACTATATGCTAAGGTTTGACGGTTACGACCGTCCGGGAATAGGAGGCCCCTGGCTGCACGTTCAAGTTAACAAGCTATTAAGACATTAAAACAAAAATATTAAGTTTACATGGTTTTAGCGACATATTAAGTAATGGTCACGGAGAACAACAAGTCGCAACAAGCGGAAATCATACGTTTGATAGCCTTCGCGATTATAAGGGACGACGGATGTCGGGTTAATTCAACGGCCCGTCACCGTCTACTGTACCATGATCTGGAAAATAAACGGAATTGGCCGGTAGAACACTTTAGAGAATTGTGGTTGGACATACAAAGTCGCCCCGGATAACGCCGGAACTTCGCTTGTAACGTATAGAGACAATCGCTACTAACGCTAGGTGGGATTGTCAAAGTGGAATCCACTCTGTTACCCCCACATATTTAGGACATACTATATATATAAAAATATGTACATGTATACATATGTGTGTGCCCCTTGGACGGCTATTTCATGCAAAATCGCCTCGTTTCCTTAGCTCCTTGTCGCTGCAACTTTAACACCGTTCCTACCCCTGCCGCCCCGGTAGCGATATCACCACTCGTTTAAATCGCCGTTGGACGACGAGTCCAACGATACTCGGCGGGAATCGCTCCGCCCAACCGTTAACGCAGGAGAGCCCGCTAAAGCTCCCCACACTAATATACATCGGAACCCATAACTGGGTCCCGGCCCGCTACTACGTCCTTCCCCTCGTGTTTGGTATCAATCGGCCCCATTCTTCGTCCTGAGACCGAATCCCGCCCAGCCCCTCGAAAATCCCCCGGGTTTCCCCTGTCCCACCTCCCGCCCGCGTCCCGCCTCGCTCTCGCCGTGACCTCGCTGTCCTTTCTTGTCGTATTCTTTCGTCGCTTTCTTTAACCGACTTCTTTGGTCGGTTGTTCTTGTGTTGTTGTGTTGTCGTTGTTGTGTTTTGTGTGTATTGTAACTGAGCGACCTCTCTGTCGCTCAGGTCGCCACCAAGTCTCGTGTGCAGTGTGTGTAGTGTATGTGTATATGTGTGTATTTATGAGTATATATATGTATATGTAGGTATGTATCTATATGATATGTATACATAAGGACACAGCAGATACGGACGAACGAGGACATCACGTACATAAAAGCGTTAAATTTCATAGATTTACGGACGGACAACACACGGACGGATAGGACGAACGCGGGGGGCGACTTTATGGCCCTCCTGCGGACCCTAGGGGCCCTGGAGCAGGACCCCTGACCAGTTAGGAGTAGATTAAGGTTTGCCCCATCTCTGACCTCGAGACGGACGTTTTCCCGTCGCCGGTCCTCCCCCGGGGAGCCGTTAAAGCACAGGCAGTCACATGGAAATTTCAAATAAGCTCGATTTCTCTTGACGTTTTACGATGTCCTCATCAACGAGGGTCATCGGATGAGTTAAATTTGGCTTAATTAGGAGGGCGGCGAGTCGAAACCACAAAGGCGACATAGCAGATGGGGTCGCCAAACAATCAGAGCTTCGGCTGATTGCTGGTCATTACGTGGGACGACGAGTTGGCGGTTAAACCAAGGAGAAAAGAGCAAACAAATTCAAAAAGGCTTAGAAATCGAGTGTCCCGGAAGTCGATAATGTTGACCTAACCAATCTGGAACAGGAAATCAAGTAAAGAAGACTCCAATTTCAACGAACATCCGGCACTAATTGCTGGAAGTTGAGGCTTAAAAGCTCAAGTTTCATGAGAAAATCGGGGTTAACATCACAGATGGTCGACTTCCGAGTACTCGGAAGATTCAAACTTGATGTCGGCAAGTTTAATTGAAGCCGACTTTCTTTAAGGACATCGATAGCGTTTACGGTAGCCGTCAAGATCTGAATTTCCGGAAATGTCCCCAATTGGACACTGGACAGAAAACCCAAAAAAGTGGGCGTCAAGAAATCGCCACCGATTGGACGGCGACAAAATCGCCATTCTTAACTACAGGCAAAAATTTCGAGGTTACGACCAACGCGTTGACTCTTCGAATCAGTTGGACTTCGACAGCGCGGAGTTCGGTCGACTTTACTGACCGGCTCCGACGCGGTGTTTTAATGTTTGTAGTTTTCATGCGCTTCTGCTTCGTTTTCGCTTTTTCGTTTTGCTTCGTGGCGACTCGATGGACCAAGGATTTCCGCGTAGGTGTATACCTCGCGAAGGGGGTTCAGCTGGTGCTGCCCCACGGATCGACGGTCGTAAGTGTCAGGAAGAACTAGCGATAGCAGGGGTTTACTTTGCCTGCCAGTTGAAGAGTAACAGGCCGTTCGTTCCGTTACCTCTTCAATATAGCGCGCCCCTCGCCTTAGGAAGAAACATTCTCGTTCGGGTTCACACCCCCGTCCCCACTGAAATGCTACACACAGCCTTATGTGGAATCAATCACTAATATCGAGTTCCGACGTAGGAGACGTTAGGCGATTTAGGGTACAGCCGCACAGAGCGCAGTGAGAACTGGTCAACCGATTCGAAGTCTTTCTGATTCCCCGTGGTCGTAGGTAGGGCGCAACAAAATGGACGCTTCTCGTCCAGGTTTTACATGACTTGCCTCTTCTGAGTTAGGATCGACAAATTTTCCTGAGCCGACCACGGTAATAAAATTCCTTGAACGTGCATGCCACCGAAAATAGGGACTTGTTCTATGGTTTTGCTATTATGGTTTTCAAATTAGTAGCTTAATGGATCGTCCGACGCTCATGCCGTGTTTGAGCTTGGACAGAAACGCGGATTAGGGACGGAGAACTAGCCTCCGTCGGGCTCTAAGAAGCCCTCCAAATTTCTTTTATTCTACGCGAGTTAAGAAAATTTGGAAACACAAAAGACGGATCAAATTCTAAGTACTGTCTCTTGAGTTTAAGGTGTTTGCTGCATATGCGGAATGTTGCTTAAGGATTGTCTCGTTTTAATCGTTTGACACCGACTCTAGGGCGTTTCAACTAATTTAGTAGATATCTCACCCGAATACGAATTTCTTTGTGACGACTGACCGGAGTAACTGTAGGTGTCCCTATTGACCCCCGTGCGACCCAAAAATAAGCTGGAGGCGCAAGCCCCCAGCTGAGCAAAATTTCGCCGACCTCGACCTGGGACGATGACGCTTCGTTTTAGTGGTAATACACCAGTTTTGGACCCCGTATAACTACTTGGTTGAAACAACGAAATGTACCGGTGTTCATCATATTATAGCAACATGGTCTTCCCTCGAGACCATTGTCCAAAAGAAGTAGAATTAAAGCTTACCCCTGCGCCATTACTAGATAACGCCTTTGCGGGAGAAACACTCCGTGTCCCCGCCTTTAAACAAAAATTTTTTAGTACCTCCTGAAAATAAAGAAAACTTAATTCCCCGCCCAGGCCATTTCGGCTTCAAACCGGGCGAGTGCAAAACCTCTTTTTCTTTTTGGAGCGAGACGATCGCTGAGTTTAGCCAGATTTCACTATTTATCCTGAGTGCCCGTTAGGTTTTGTAATATGTATCCCAGTTTTCACTTTCTGTAGTATTCTCAGCCAGCTGCAATTCCCTTCGTGAGTTGAACCTGCACGGAGAATTCAAGTCCGCTGCAGTCTACTGGTCTTAACCATTCAGCCATAGGAGCACACCGACTTTTACTATTAAGTCGGTAATAACTCAACTGCACTACAGTGCAGTTGAGACACTGCAATAATGCAGTGAATAACAAAAAAGATAGGCGTTAGAGAGAGTCAAAGGACAAACAACAAAGAGACAAACCAAAAGACGCAAGGCGTCCGGGGCTGATCGCCCCGGTCCCGACAATCCAAAACGACCCCGTTAGGTAGGAAATGAGGCCGTTTAGCCTTCGGATAGGCGTGGTCCGACAGAAATGGACCCGCCGCATAGCTCGAAACCCGACATCGAAGCCTCAAGGAAATCAACTGGCTACCAGGGCCTAAGGAAAACAACCGGCCGTAGGATTGGTTCGTAAGATATTAAAAGGACGCTCCGTGCCGCGTTACCCCCTGGCCGTACCTCGTCGGCTTGAATTAAAGGAACTCTTCCATTTTTCCCTTCTTCTTTTGCCCCCCCCCCCCAGTCTTCGTCGTTCGGTCAGTCGTACTGATAGGTAGGTAAGGTCGTCAAACACAATAGGGTGAAAGTATTTATAGGTAATAGGCGCCAATGCGAGCTACCCTGAGAACAGATGTTCGGTCGCCCCTTGGCACGTTAGTAGGCAGCGTTGCTTTGAACGGTGTTCCAACCAAGATGCAGAGCTCGCGTAGTCAGTCCGACAACACTTTTCCCTACGCCCCGCTTAAGTATCCGTCGCCCAGCGCGACCTGCAGTTAGGAGCGTTTTCTGAAGCACTCTAGGGCCCCTGCTTAGTGCGCTGCATAGCTGACTGTTCGCTAACATTGAGTCAAAGCAGGGATAACCGCCCCTAGTCCGCAACTTCGGCGTGAACCGTACGCTCCTCCCTTGTTCCTGTTTTTTAACGTCCCGTGCCCCCATATGTGTAGGACTGAACCGACTACCGTGAGCTGTTGTTAGGCCTTCCCAGATCTGTTTAATTAGTCCCGCCACCTATGAACACTCGTCCCTCGATAAGGGTTGATTATGTAAATAAACTTTGTATCTTAAACACTGCGTTCAGACTTATTTCGTTTCGAGACGCTAGGGATTTTGGTTTTGGCTTTCTCCATGGTTTGTCCGCACGGACGAGCAGACCCTGTTCGCCACGGCTTGTGTGCGAGAATGTTGCAAGCCCTGACGAGCATGGCCTTCTATTCAATTTGCTTTCATGATTTCGCTGGAACAAAGGAAACAATACTAAAGTTGACCCAGTTGAAAATTTAACTCAAAATTTGTCCTAGGCAATACCTCGAAAATTTCAATAGGCTAAAATTTCACTGGTCCAGGTACCATTTCGCTCGCATAGAATTTACTGATAAACGCAGGCCACGCCATTGATAATCCGACACTAAACACTCAGGGCTCGTCGGAACCCTGTGGGGGCCACATAGGTCAATGCTCTAACACGGAGCATACCGTGATTTTAACTAGGCAAATCGTCTTGAGCTTCAAATTTCTAGGGACTTTTTCACGTTCTATCTCAAAACTCACTACGCTAAAATAGAATTTAACAACTTCCGATGAGTCTAAGATAGGGAATAGCGGCTAAGCTCCATGACCTGCGAGCAGGTGTCGGTGCTAGCCTCCCTGGGGGACCTCAGAAATCATACCCGATACTAGACACGTGCGCAACCCTTCGGGCGGGGTCCGAACACACCCCGTGAAGCGCGCCTGCGGCCTGCTAAGCTGCGTAGCTTCTTGGGTCTGACCAAGAATAGGTTCAAAATTTAGTATTCACGGTCCACCCTTGAGGTTACGATAGCCGGGGTCGTATGGGCATGGTGTTAGGAAGTTGCGCCATGCAGCTGCGTCACCGGTTATTACATCGTTGGGGGCCACGCCGTGAGGCGTAAATTTTCGTTCAAACCCCACGTCGTAAGTTCAAAATTTTCATTCAACCTATACGCCGTGGGCGTCTAGCTCACGTGTGTCAGCTATTGCCTTTTGGTGACCACATTTTGTGTGACCTGTTGTGGGAACTCTGGAGAATTTTACGCAGGTATCACGTGGATCTGATAATTTATTTTCTGTAGACCTCTCGCAGTTAGGGCATGTAACGCCGCTTTATAACTCTCGACTCTTGGATTGTGTTTGCGCATTAGCGTTCTGCCGTTTTTTGCATGCTTTGCTATGTCTTTGTGCCCTTGTCTATGCTGTCTTTCGAACCGATGAATATGGCGTCGAACGTTATTTTCGGGTGCTGCTCTTGCGGCGGCGTCGCACAAACCAATCTGGCACTCGCGTAGTAATGGGCACTTTTTCAGGATTGTTTATGGATTAATTGTGCTTTTTATCTGATTACGAATTCGGCTAATTAAATATCACTGATATACTATTCGCCTTTTCGACGTATTGGTCGACATTATCTTACCTGGTCCGGCTTACCGGCTGCCAATTTGGATTCGTCGTGCTACCGATAATTCTTATAGTGCTACAACAACTAGACCGTCCTTGATCCGCCTAATCGACGAGTATTCGAGGTCATTGGATAGCGTACTTACCTGTTGGTTATTGATTAATTGTGCGACACAACTCCGGGACCTTTTGACGTACCGCGTATCGCCGGACGATTATTGGAAACATTCGCAATTATTTCGCATAACACTGTCGTCAACACCGCGATTCCTCGTTACGGTGCTGACTGTTGTACGCCAATTGCCGTAGTGGTTTTTGCCTGATTGCCCAACGACTTCTGGGACTGGTTTGTTATCGTTGCCGCAGAGTATTCGGACACTCGCGTTATTCTAATTGTTCAAGACTTCCTGTGAAGTGATCCATCTCGATCGACGACTACTCGGAGGACATTTGAACATTATCAATTGGACACTGTAAATTGCTCTTATTTATCTTTCTTTCTTTTATAACCTTGCTGTTTAATAGCTTTATTTGTTACTGCCTGTTCGCATTTGGGTCGTTTGTATATCAGCTAGTGAGTTTTACCGTTTGCTAACCGTGCTCGTTAACATTTAATTACATTGTCACCCGTAACCATACCGTTTAATAGTATTTTGTCGCTTGGATCGACCGTTATTGTAATCACGTCTCTGTTCTGGTTGCTTGGTTGTTTGTTACAGTGCTGACTGGGACCGTTGAGTTTCTTTGCTGATAACAGGGTAGGGTGATCTATTTTTGGTTATCTAGCCTAGCACGTCGAAGTAGTTTGGTCTAACGCGAACGTAATCGTTTACACCTATAACAATACTTTTTCTCTTCTTGCTGTGTTAGCTCAGATATTAAAGCACCGATTTGGTACCTTTTGGCTGTTAGTTAGACGCTAGTCTTCCGATATTTAAGTATACGCATTTATCTATCAAAGTTGAGAGCCTACACTTACACCAATGGACCCTAACGTCAATCACAACGGAGACTTGGAGACTAGCGACTTTTTCGGCGCGACTGATGGACCGATGGAGGACACCGTACGGACTAGAACTCGACCGGCTGCAACTGCCGGCGAACGACCGTTGACACCACCACCACCCCGACCGACCGGACACTTACGTCGTGGAGACTTTGCCGAAGCGCTCGGCGCGGACGCGAGTGCCACGAATGCGATTTTACACCATCTAACCACCCAGTCCACTGGCCCTCCCATGATACCGTTAAGGGACATGCCGACCTTTGATGGGAAACCTGGAGGCCAGGATTTCGAGGATTGGGTTCGTATGTACAACCGTCTCGCCAACGCCAATGGTTGGGACGATCGTCGAAAGTTGATTTGTGTACCTGCTCTCTTGCGTGGACCGGCAAGGGAGGCCTTTGAAGGCCTTCCACCGGCGAAGCGTCAAAGTTTCCTAGGACTCGTCGCCAACTTACGCTTCTTGTTTTCGTCTTCTCGTAGACCTGAGAAATCACTATCAGGACTTTGCACTAGGCAACAAGGAGCAAACGAACCAGTTGCAATGTACGGATTAGAGCTGCAGAAGTTGTGTGATCGTGCCTTCCCCGATATGGAGGATGAGCAGAGGGACACCATGCTTCGTATGTTCTTTCAGAGGGGTTTACGACCCGAAGTGCGCAGGCAAGTCCTTAACCAAATTCATGAGTGCGAGACGTTTCGGGATACGGTAGCTGTTGCTAAGCGGTACGAGGATGCAAATGCAGCCTGCCCCGATCCAGACGCTTCGGTTACTAGTAAACCCCGCACTAAGACAGTAAACTCACTTCTTGAAGAAGGAGGTGAAGGTCTGATCACACAACTCCAGACCATGATAGAGGAACACCGTAAGGCAAACACTAGTAATAGTGATACGATTAGTCGGTTATTAGACGTAATTGACAAACGAGCTGAAAACACGCGCCAATTGAATGCTCTCGCGCCGCCGTTTGTACCCGGCTCGCCTGCTGCGCCGCCGTGCTTGCCGATGCCGCATATTACTTGCTATCGCTGTGGAGAACCAGGACATGTCATGCGCGATTGTCCGCATCCCGCGCGCTATCCGCCAGCAGCTAACAACGTGCTGCGCAACGCCGAACCGGTACCAGTTTATGCTTCTGGCGCTATACGTCGAGAGCCAATGCAGTACCAACCGAGGAATTACGGAGGAGCCTATCCACGAAACGATAACTATCCTATGGGCCGTGGAGGTCCTCAGCCGCCTCCGCCTCGTCGTTTCGAGAACGGAGCGGGACACCGAAATAACGTAGGATGGAACAGTGGAGGAAACCGCCCGAGTTTGAACCAACCTGGATATCTGTCTAATCGCCCACCCCCAGGTTTTGCTAATAATGCTCGCGGAAATGGAGACTACGCAGGTAGCAGACAATCCGCTATGTATAACAACCGGCAAGGACAGGCTAACGGATATCAGAGAGCCGCTAATGAGCGACCGCCGTTTGAGCGTAATATAGGTCCACAGCAACAGTCTAACCGTCCGTATGTAGGAAATGGAGGAAATAGAAACGGAGGTGCAGTAGAGCGTCGCAGATATCAACTAAACTGTAGTGCTTCACAAACAAAAGGTAATCGTGACCCTAGCCCAGCCACCACCCACCGTTTAGACGTGCTTAGTCGTGAACTCGGCATGATTCAGGGTAAGTTAGGATATAGCGCCCCAACTGGACGAGTGAATGCTATTGCAATTGCAGACGAACCGCAGTATGACGACGACGGATATGAAATGAACCGAGACGACGATGACATGGACTTTTCTGAGATGACAGAGGGATTTGCTGAGAGGCATTTGAATGTGATTACGACCGCTCCTTGGGCTGACGCCGCGCGTCTTCCTCGGAGTTGTAGTCCGTTCCAGCCGATCGACAATCCCGAAGATAGGACATTGAACTTAACAGACGCCGACTACGAACAGCACTTGGACGATAGCACCAGCACTGTATTATATAGCACCGAAAATAGAAAACACCAAAAAGAGGGTTATTTGGGAGAGGGATTGTATATGTCGTGCGTGGACATACCTAGCGCAGGTATTGATCCACTAGTATATATGTCTGCGAGCGATATAGAGAGCGAACCGCGAGGCGAGCGACAGGTCGACCAATCGAACCGTCCGGCCACGCGTAGGCCTGGAATGAACGAACGAACCTTAAGTGCAATGGAAGGTAGTAATGGTAGTGTTGAGATTAGTGAGGAAATGGAGAATGGTTATGTTGAAAATTATAGGTTAAGTGAGTATAAGGAAAGTGATGATTTTATTGCCGGCAGTCCCCAGGGAATCACCTCAAGGGGGAATTCCGGAACCCCCAGCTCTTTGGAGATGACTGCGAGGAATGTGGATGATGATGTTGATGTATTTGAGCCATTGTTATTATTATTTTCCTCCTCTGTGGCTGGCCATCCGATAGAGAGTGTGGTGGATGTTGTTGATGATTATTCCGGCAGGGAAGCCGAGGACGTTGATATGGCTCAAGAAGATATGGATCGATTCGGGTCGTCGTGTGAGACACCCATGGAGCTTTTGGAGACCGATGGAAGGTCAGGAACGATGGAGGTTAGGTTAGACGATGTAGAGGCCTCATCAGAGTCGCCTAGCCCTAGTTCCGTTCTAAATTATAGGTCGTATGATGTAGTATGTGGGTCGGACCGCCGCGCGGGTCGTCCCTTGTGTGATGATGAGAATTGTGTGTCGTATGAACTTGCTGATTTGCCTAAGTTAGGTCGCGCTTGCAGTCTTAGTGAATTTATGGCGGATAATGATGGAAGTGAAGTTGATGTAATTGAGTGCTATTTTGAACCGGCCAGTTATAGCTCTGATGGACTTGAGGTGACTTTTCCGACCTCATTGGCAAGGGGTTCCACGGTCATTGGGTCCTTCCTTGATGCTGACCGGGGCCGCCCTTGTCATCCGTATCCAAGCAGAGGTAGCAACGGGTTCGCGACCGTTCGCACCAATGAAGCGGGTATGATCGTTGGGGCTGAAAGTATTGCCCGGGGTCTACCCAGATACGGGGATGTTGATGGCGGAGTGGCAAATAAAGACCGCCCATCGCATTGTGAGGCTTCCGTTGCGCCAATCGTTGCTGAAGCGCGCAGCAACGTTCCCCATGCTGAGCTAAGTTCTTTCAATGACTTGCGTGATGAAGTTGATGCGGTCGATGATGTTGTTGAGCAGAAGTGTATTGAATCGGGAAAATCGGTTGAACTCCTATTTGAATAAAACGGATCCGAAGCGAGCGATGCGAACTATACATGCGATGCGAATAAGTGTTGTCTAAGTCAGGGCGCCCTATCAGATGCTAGTACGAGTGATATGGTACCGGGAAACGAGCGTAAGTACGAGGTGGTGAGTGCACCCGAAGACCTGATTGACAGTTGTAGTGAGGACAGTGATGATGAGCTTGACGAGGACCAACTGCTAAGCGACGAAGAATTCTGGGCGAATTGGGAAGATCCGAACGCCGATTGGTACAGACGTGAACCTACCCCCGATGTACAAGAGTGGCACCGTGAAGGGGTGAAGGGGAAACGCGCCGAAACCATGCGATCCCACGAGTACCATCGGACGACGGTATTGATCTGACCATACGAACAAGTCATCTGTCAATCCGCTCCGAGGACGCCGATGATACTACCAGTGAAGATGAATCGAGTGGAACCACGGATGAGAGTAGTGACAGCAATACTAGTGCATGGGAGGATCTTATCGAAGGGTCGCCGCGTATGCGCCGGGGTAATTTAGGTAAGTCCGCTGACACGTTATCTGTTGTTTCTAGCGATATTCTGGGATCCGTCGAAGAGGTGCCTTGTATGCCCTCGGGTAATTCGGATAGCCCACTTACGAAACCTAAGACAACTAAGGATGAATCCATCGAAGGGAGGCCAAGTATGTGCCCGGGTAATTCGGAGGAATCCGTAATCATAGTCAGTGAACATTCAGACGCATGTATGGGACGAAGACAGTTACTTGACTTTGTGCAGGACGCTAACGACGAACGATCACGCCGACTGGATGAGCAATTGCGTAGCATGTATGGACTTTATCTTACTAACGACACCCCGATTGAACGAGGACTCATTCGCTCACTGACAGCCAATGAGCAAAACCGACTTGTGGGACCGGACGCACTGTTTGCCATTTCCACTGAGCATGCCGAGACCTCGAACTATCAAAACCCGCGCATTGAGGTAATCGAAAATTCGACCCCTAATATAGCTGAATGCCTTATTCCGATTAACTTTAGAGCAGGTGAGGTAAACGCTGACTTCGGACAGTCTGTGGTACTACAACCGCAGGCCCTTTTCTATAGAAGAGTTGTATTAGCTATGGAGCAATTGAGCAACCTGAGTAGGCTTTTCGATGTCCGCTTCGAATGTAGCGACGACGCAGCTCTTCAACGAGATTCTGCCATGATGAGCAGTATTCTAGGCATTGCCTCCCCTATCGATCATCGCGTAACTGGATTGTACCTCGATCCAGTGGCTCTTGCTTCGTTGGAACTCCTCATGGAATTGCTGGGTCAATGCGTGAATGGCCACACGCTCCAGCAAGTCATGGAGAAGGAATTTGAGGCAGAATTGAGTATGCACCCAATGTGCCAAGAGTGTAGGAGGAGTCATGCCCGACCGACATCGAGCGTTGATCCCTGCTGTTATTTTGTCGGACACCACGGAAAATGGAATTACCAAGGTACTTTAAGAACTGTTTGCGCTTCTATCCGCATTGACGGATATATAATAACTAACTGGCGCTACTATCTTGGTATTCAGGCGCCCCGAATGCAACGGCTCTCCCGTGCCGTCAACATCGACTTGCATGAGATGCTGAGCGAAGCGCCTCAGCTGTTGGAATTCATCTACAGCAATCAGGGCAGTGAAGTAGTCCCAATAACCACTTTTGTTCAGTACGCAATGGATAACATGAAGTTTCTCGACGAATCCCATAGACGGGATCGCCTAGTGCTCTTGTGTGCGCGCTTAAGACTCCTGAGACGTCCTGTTAGCGTCAATCTGCTCCAGATTGAGAGTGGTGAGACAATAGGTGAGCATGTAGAATTAGATTACCTGATCTCGGAACCGTGTACACTCCGAGCAGTATCAATAGCTCTACTCAAGACTTAGATGAACAGTTGGCCCTAGTGATGGCCGAGTGTTTGAACCCCTCCGAGGGATCCTCTGAAGCTGACTCTCTGGAGGATCCCACTGAACGAAACGAATTGATCGAAGAAGATCCCGAGAAATTAGGCAGGGAGGTAGTGGATAGCGAAGACGAATCGGAGCCTCCCCGAAAGATGGCCCGGCCCTCTTCACCTGGTCTGAATAGTGGATTAGGTCAAAATACAGGTATGCGGAAAGTTTGTACTATCTTACTGTTGCTTTGGCTTTCGACGCTTAGCTCTACGCACGCCACGCTTTCGCCTTTCAGTGATGCAATCTCGCGCCTAGGTGCGTTTGTAAACCGTCAAGTAGGTGTTGTTGTCGAACCACAGGGTTTGGTAATCACCTCTGATCAGACTACGCAATTACCAGTGGTCCTATAGCTATCATTGAGAGATTGGGAACGCAAGTCAGACCCCTACGTAAGCAATGTTTGTCCACCGTATGAAGTCAACGGATCCTGCCGAGCTGATTGCTGCAGGAAGGCGAATTGTACTGAGTATCCGCAGCTGCACACGACCTTGAGCGCGCTAGAACGCGAGCTGGATGATGCATATCATGGCACACTAGATACTAATTATTACTCGCTGCTTGTGCATTCTTTCTGCGTGGAGAACGAGCACCTATGCGAACTTACCAACTGCCGAGAAAAACGCTTTGCAAGCCTAATCGCCGCCGCTGCAGGTGCCGTTTCTGGTTTTCTAGGTTTAGGAATGGCCTTCGCCAACGGCGTTCATATTAATAACGTACGTCAGCAAGTGACCGTTCTCGAAAAGTTTATGCGCGAGACGAATGATGTCTCTTTTCGGAACACTAAGGCAATAAAGCAACTAACCCGAGCTAACGAGGACATTTATGCATTTTTACACCACAGCATGCAGGAGGTAGTCTCCATGATTGAACAGGTCCGCTGTGCTGACCAGAAAGAGGTCACCCACGTGCATCATCAATTGATCGACCACATCCTTCGAGCGAATATGCGCTCGTCGGTACAGGCCATAATGGAGTCTATGTTAAACGGTGAACTCTCCCCTGTTGTTATCGATGTCGTCATGCTACGACGATTATTCGCCATGGACCCCCGCATATCCAAGACCATTCTGATGCGAGAACCCAGCTTAGCTCATCAGTTTGGTCGAGTGATGCCCGTCAATGTAGATTTAACGGGATTTCGCTTTGGCTTTATTTTGCAGTTACCTTTGCCCAAACGCAGTGATGTTCGGCCTTATTTTCGGATTTATAACACCGGCTGGAACGCTCCGGACACACTAACGCAGTTGAGACTACCGTTACCGCAATATGCCGCCCGATTGGGACACGTTCGCTTCGAATCTTTGAATCTAGGAGCATGCAAGCACAGACCCGGAATTGCTTTTTGTGCACCCCACGCGTTACTAACCGACCACAGCACAAATTGCCTAGAATGGATCATCGCAGGAGAGCCTGTGCCAGAATCCACCATCATTAGGACCAGTGAACCTGAAGTTATACTGACTAATCGTAGACAGCTTGCGCATGTCACCTTAGGCAATACTATAAAGGTTCCGCCTAACGGAATTTTATGGTTTCTCCACGGAAACTATACACAGTTGGTCATAGGATCGATCGTGCTTACGAGCATGCTAAAGCCTGAGGATATCGCAATTAAATTTGGACCCAATATTACTATTGACCGGCTCTCCGGCCTCAAATTAAAACCTTTAACCTGGAGTTCACTCGACGATGCTAAGGCGACAAACTTACAAGTAGCTCAGATAGCCAAGAAACAAGTTCAAATGATAGTTAACTTTCCTGCTTTGGAGTATACTGGACTTTCGCCTTACTTTATAGTTACCATCATTGTTAGCGTAGTTAGTCTGGTCTACTGCATGACCAAGTGTAAGGTCTCCCCTAAGTACGCGTACTATCTACCCCGATGGCTACCATGCCGCGGGAGACTGATCAAAACTGATGGCAAACCCCGAAAAGCAATTAGATGGATCAGAGCCAACAAAAGAGGCCCTAGCGCACCACCTGAGGAGGACACTACACCCCGAATTTCGCCGACCGAGGTTTCGATTGTACCTTCGGGGACGTCGCACGTGTCCGTTGTGTCCAATCGTGCCCCGCGTCGCTCCAACAGACTATTGACAACCCGCGCTTCGTCCGAAGAAGAACTTGTATTCATTGAGGACGACGAATTATTCGCCGCTCCTACCCGTGACTTACGCCGTGGACCTTGACAAGGTATGTTCACCAAACAATTAAACACCATGAATGCAGGTAACACTCCACTTCTCATCAACGCAACTATACTTGGCACTCCAGTCACGACACTTGTTGACACCGGAGCCGACGTCTCAATTATGTCCCAAGCCTTAGCCGCCCGTTTAGGACTTGGACCCCGAGACACTAACACCACCCGGATAGTATCAGCTACACAACAGGAATTGACAATTAGCGGAGTGGTGAAAGCACTAATTACTATAGGCTCGCTAAGTACCCCTTGTGACTTCCAAGTAACCACTGACACCCCGTACGAATGCATCGTAGGCACAGACTTCATGGCCCTCCTACCATACGTAGCTATTAATTTCAAGGACCGTTGTTTACCTTTCAAACGGAACGGACAATTGTTCCGCACCTTTCGCCGACCTAGGAGACTATCGACCGCCAGTCATTAACGTAGTATCTAGGAAATATACACAGGTACCGCCGAACACCGAACTATTCATCAACGCTATCCCCGAGATCACACAACTGCCTATTGGTCAAGCGTTATTTGTACCCGACCCCTTCATTAGGAACATCGCCATAGCCCACTCTTTGGTAGTCACCGGTCAACGCATGATTCCAGTAGCAATGATGAACTTCGGGAACTTACCCGTTGCCATACACGCAGAACAAACGACAGGACATGTAGAGATGCTGGATGATAATGAGATTGAATTCTTATATGACAGCAACAAGCGCCTGCTTCAGTTTGGACCCCCTCAGCGCACTAAACAATGCAACAGCATCGGGGTCACACGAGACAATGTAGTACAGGTCATAAAAATGACCAAAAGAAAACAATCGATACGGAACGATCCATACAGATATTAAGTAAAATCGACATTGGGCAAACTACACTTAACCCCTATGAATTGAAACAACTAAAAACAACCATCTACGAGAACGAAGACATATTCAGTGTACACCCATTCGACCTAGGTAGGTGTGGTGTTCACCAGCATAGGATAATTACTGGGGACGCGAAACCCATAAAACAAATGCCCTACCGCCTGGCACATTCTCTACGCGAACCCTTGAGGGAAGAGTTAAACAATATAGTGGAATCAGGCCTTATAATACCATCAGATTGACCTTGGGGCTCACCCATTGTGTATGTCACTAAGTGTGACGGCACTTTACGTTTGTGCGTAGATTTTCGTAAGGTCAATGTGGTCGCTGAACGCGACTTATACCCCTTACCCCGCATCGACGACATATTAGGCTACCTGCGAAACACAAAATTCATGTCAAGCTTTGACCTTAACAAAGGATTTTGGCAATTAGAATTAGATCCCGAAACCAAGGAGAAGACTTCCTTTGTCACTGTCTACGGACAGTATGAATACAATGTCTTATCCTTTGGTCTAAATTCCTCGCCAGGCGCCTTCCAAAGGTGCATGTCTATCATGCTAAAAGGCTTAGAATGGGAACGCTGCCTCATCTACATCGACGACATATTAGTTTTCTCACCCACATTTGAACAACGCCTAGCAGATCTCATCACAGTCTTCGATAGGTTTCGTAAGGCCAATCTCAAACTAAAACCCTCCAAATGCCAGTTCGGACAGAAACAATTAAAGTACCTTGGGCACATTATTAGCTCTGAAGGAGTTAAACCTGACCCCGAGAAAACAGCCGCCATCGATAACTAGAAACGACCCGAGACACTCAAACAGTTACAGAGCTTCTTAGGACTTGTAGGCTACTACCACAAATTCATACCACACTATTCCGAAATCTGCGAACCACTCAATGCCCTCCGACGTAAGGACAACGAATTTAAATGGACACCGCAATGCGAGGAAGCATTCGGGAAGCTACGCAAAGCACTGGTGCAAGAACCACTACTCATCTACCCGGACTTTTCTAAACCCTTCATACTACAGACGGACGCTTCGGGATACGCTTTAGGAGCCGTGCTCTCGCAAAAGACCAAAAGGGACACTGCCAATCGCTTATGCCAGCAAATCATTAGTGGACTACCAACGCCGATACCCTGCTATCGAAACCGAAGCCCTTGCTATTCGATGGGCCGCCTTACATTTTAGACACTACCTGCTCGGACACGAATTTCATGTCGAGACCGATCATAAGCCACTTAAGGCACTATTTGAGAGACCACCGCGAAACTCACGCCTAGCCCAATGGCGTAATGAGTTACTTATGGAATTCGGTAGCTTCAATATCGAATATCGCCCTGGTAAGGCCAATGCCAACGCAGACGGACTTTCACGCGACCCCCGACACGACGTAGAATTTTCTGACTCTGCTGACGAAGCCGAATATGACGCACAGGACCATCCTCGAATGGTTGCTGTAGCCGTAAAAGGACAGGATCGTGGCAAGGGCAAAGCTCCTGCCAAACCACCGCGGAGACTCCCTAGTGAAGAAGCTTGGAAACGGCTTACGCGACAACTAATGGGACTTCTCCCAGACGCTCCCGTTAACCTCCCACCCGAGTACATTAGAGAGCGCTTCTATCGTATGTTCGGAGGACCAGGATATCATCCCCTACCGGACCCAACGCGTTTCTGTGGAGACATCGACGACCCATGGCCTGAAGGAGTCGAGATGCCCTGCAGGCGCTCGACCGCTCCCGGACCGCCGACTGAACTAGCCCCAACCCGAGAACCTGCGAGTGACTCAACCCCTGGACCATCATCGGCCCCTGACCCTTTCATTAGGCCTACGCTGCCGCAAGAACCCCCGACCGCTCCGACACCGCCAGCCCCTGGCGCGGTAAGCGAAAGCTCAACCCGTGCCACCGCTGGTACACCTGAGCCCACTAGACCCCAGACACTACCGACGACTGTTAGGAAGAGATATGGTGGCTTACCAGAAGTCGAGGAGTTCGACACTTTAATTAGGGTCGCCTACGAATGTGGACCGCGAGTACGACTACAACGCCCTGAACCGGTCCACGACACTGGTGAACACATATACTTACCACACTTTCAACAATATTAGGGGAGAAATCTTCTCAATTACGTACCCTACATTCAACGTAGAGACAAACAATTTGGACCTATATGGTGGTACTTACACACTCGACAGTCACCAGCTGACCAAAAGGCAGCGACTGCGCTTAAATTAGAAGACCACCATTATCGCCTCTGCCCCGACACCGCCATCCTTTACCTGCACCCCATCATGCCAAATGACCATAGACCTAAATTGTGTGTGCCCAGACTACTCATTTGACAGATACTCAAACACGAACATAACACTTTATTCGGTGGACACCCAGGTAGGGATCGTCTACTGAGTAAGCTCAAACAATTCTACTACTGGGAGACTATGGGTAAGGACGTCGACGAGTATGTAAAACGATGCGTGCTTTGCCAGCGATCACGGAATTTACCACAAAATGTCCGAGCCGCGCTTGGAGACAACCCGCTGGCTAGTGCCCCAATGCACCGCATGTTCGTCGACATATTGGACATTAGGGTTTTGTACCGAAAGGAAAATCGGCATGTTATTGCCTTCATTGACCAATTCACTAAGTTAGTCATCGCCGCCGCGTTGCCTGACCAAACAGCTAAGAGTGTAGCTAGAGTTTTCGTCGAAGACGTAGTGTGCCGTTATTGCGCACCCGAGGAATTAGTTTCTGACCGAGGAGGATGCTTCGTTCCAGAAGTCATGGAAGCCCTATGCGCTAGGCTACACACTTTTAAGCGAGAAACTTTGAGTTACAACCCGAAGGCAAATGGAGAGATCGAACGTTTCAACCACACACTACTATTCCTCTTAAGAGTGGCTTTACCCGAGAATGACCACACTACTTGGGACGAAGTCCTACCCTACTGCATAATGTCCTACAATTCTGCAGTACACGCTTCCACACATTACCCACCTTTCATGCTTATGCACGGATTCAAACCCCGTGTACCTGGTGGAATCGAGACACAGACTGATTGGGGACGCTATCCCGGAGCAGAAGCCTACCACGCTAACGTACAACGATGGTTAGCCACGATCAGAGACCGAGCCTATCGCTCCATGGAGTCTGCCAAAAAATACCGGAAACGTTACTATAATCGTAAGATTATGGTCCCCGATTACCGAGTCACCGACCATGTATGGGTTTACCGATACTACACTACACCGGGACTATCACGCAAACTGAAACGCCGATGGTGTGGACCGTACCAAATCACTAAGATAATGCCGCCCTGCATCTGTGTCAATCTCCCCGGACAACCCAATGCCTCTGACCATGGAGTACATATAAACCGCACCAAACCATGCTACAGACCACTTAGTTGTTTTTCCGACATGGCTGATTTATTGAAAGCTGTGCCTCCCGCATACATTGAGGCTGCACTACAAGAACCAGGAGAAACTATCCTTGCCGATAAATATTTCGCTAGGGAACTACAGGCTGCCGACCCAGAGGCAGTCGATCGACTACGCCAGGACATCGATGGGGCATCCGATACAACTAGTGTAGAGATCGGCGATCCTAATCTAGTATACACGCAAGCTCAGGCTGACATACACCGCGCCGTAGTGGAACAATTAGCCATCCAGGCCCCAGCTCAAGGTACATCCGGAGCTCCGCAACAAAGCAGGTTACCTATTTGTGATCCCGATTGAACCCCCGACACCGAATGGCCCGCTATCTCTCAGGAACTCGCTACCCAGGATCCCGCTAACTTGCCATATGCTCTAGATAAACCCCCAGGCTCATTCTCTCCAGAATACGGACGACATACGGTCCCAGTTACCATACGGGAACAAGAGCGATCCGTCCGAACTGAGGAACCAACTAGACCTTTAGCCCTGCCACGTTCAGGTAATGGCCGCTCGTTACAACCATTCAACGTCAATGACTTAGGCCTTGCCAACCTGCTTGCCTCGCATGATCCAGACGAGTCCTCACCTCACACTCCCGAACCAGCTGTATCTCCGACTTCAGCCGTAGAACACGCCGTCCAGACTTCGCCGCTCACGCCCGCCCAACGCCGCGCTGCAGCCGCTACACAAACTTACTACAGTCCCCGCTCGCAACGCTTAATCACCGACTCGGATAACCCACCGGTACCGTACCGCCTCCAACGTGAACCTCCTGAGCTGCATGAACAACGATATCCCAAACCTCGCCACGCATTTTCCGCTCCACCTACCCCGCTCCCACACACGCCCCTAATGCCATTAGGATTCGAAGCCAAGTTAGAGGAGTATACCCCAGACGAATGGATTACACCGTACTCGACATCCCCTAGACCACCACCTACGCAATCCGTCCCAGTTTATAGCCAGCCTCCTGTAGAACCTGCCCCAACCCGGAAACCCGTGCCTAAGCCACGGCGGAAACCAGCCCAAACCACCCCACCGGCTAGTGAACCAGTGTCATCCGTAAGTTCTGAGAATACATCACCCGACACTGTGGACTCCCCAACACCGCCGCATCGGTGGATAATCCCACCCTTGCTCTCGCCCCGCACGGAACATAAAGCTAGGACCCCACCGCACCATTGGATAACCCCTGTTGCGTTATCACCCCTACCGGAACAAGAGACCGGTACCCCACATGTTTCTTCCTTCGGTCGCTGGACCACTAGGAGAAAAAACCAACAAGCAGAATGGGAATGGGCATTAGAAGAAAGGAAGAGAATCAAAGATGAAGAGGCCCGTGCTCGAGGAGAGCTTCAGGATGCAACCGATTTAGTAAAATATTAAGCAGGACCTATCATACAACACCCACCCTCGGTTCCGACGATATTGTGGCAGAATTTGTTGAAAGCTTAACTAGGAGACGTGAGGAAAACGAAAGAGCCAAGAAAGAGTCCCGCCGACCCACCGAAACTTCGGAGTGCGGTAGAGCAAAACGATCTCGAACACGAGCCGTCCCCACGGCTAGTGAGACAACATCGACCATAGGCGAGTCAACTGAGGGTTCTTCTATTCGGGGGAGGAAGAAGGCGCCGCCGCACAGCGCATCCTCCGCCATGAAAGGGACTCTAGCTCGACCCGCACACGCTAAAGCTCAATCGCATGTTAGTTGGGAAGACTGGGAAGACGAGATACCCCTTAGTCAACTTTTACCGAGACCTAGTCGAAGACCCCGCTTCGAGCTTGATCCTTCTACTGAAGAAAGTGAGGGTTCCCCTGAGTTGGAACCTTCTGGTGAGAAAATGGGGGAAAGGACAGAGCCTCCCCAACCCACTCGGCGTCAACCACATCGTCAGGCTAGGGATCGCCGTCGAGTGTACGAGGATTATATACCACACGGAGCCGAAGCTCGAGTGGTAATCCCGCGCATGATTCCCCGAGAGCCTGCACCCCAACCACCGGCCCCAGCTCGACAAACTGTGCCTTTTGCTCCACCGACCCGACATCGTGACCCTGTCATGCCTATGAACTCTCCATCTAGGAGCGCTCGTGCTCAGCACGACATGTGCGAACCTTTTAGGGACATATTCGACGACCAGGACATTGAAGACATGTTAGCCGCACATGCTGATTTAGAACCGGACGAGGATAACGGACAACGACAACTACGACCCGAATACATTGGACTGGAGGTGGTTCGACCTCCCGGACAACCACCTCGGGGAAGACGATTGTAGCGCAGACGCCAGCCTAAGACATCACTCCCAAGAACTCGAGCTCCCGCACCAAACGACCTTCAAGAACCGCCACTAATGGCGATGAATATTATTGCAGGAAACATCAACCGAAAAAATCAATAAAATGGAACAAAACCCGCAACCACGCGTGCCGTTCTACACTATCAACTACGCCGCCCCCATCGAAACGTTTCTCTCGAAAGGCACGCGCTGGCCAGAATTATCAAATATGGCTCCGTTGGGCCAAACAGTCACGCAGTACCCAATCGAGTATGCTTCAACAGAGCAAGGATGTCAACTCCTTGTCACGTATCTATTCGACGAGGATCAAGCCAGACAAGATATCTCCGATTTAAAAATGGGAGCTCGAGATTTCAAAGCCATCTCCCGGAGAAACAAATCAAAATTCCTCGACCTCGACACAACAGAGCGCCTTCGTCCTGCCCTACCGCACCTCATGTGGACGGTGCTCCTCGAAAAGTTCATGATCCCGAAATTCCAAAACGTCCTACTTTCCACCGGCCATGCACAATTACTTGAGGCGAACCGCTCGGATTCCTTCTGGGGAATCGGTCTCGGACCGGAGGACGTCGCCTTTGGTCGACGCCCAAGGCAGTGTCACATCGTCATGGGTCGTCTTTTGGAAGAGATCCGGACCTTCATCCGCCACGAGGTCGCTAACTGGCCAACGGTATTGATCCTTGGCGACAGTATGGCCTTGCCATTAGTAAAGATGGCCGCATCGAAGGGATGGTTTGCGATCGCCTGGCCCGGAGCTACTATGCAGTTCCTGATCCGTCTGGCGACGTGTATTGCGACGCCTCAGACCAAGACTATCATGATACTTGGCGCATATAAAGCCGCCCTGCGATCTAAGCCATACGAAGGTCGTCTATTGGACACACCGAGCAAAGTCATGCGCCGCGTGCGCCGCCACATATGCTCGTTCGATTAGCTCTTGAGCGATGGAGCGCGAGCAGTGATCGCGCCCCTCCACCAACTTGGGACGTTGGACAGGACGATGTGGGCACATGGACTAAGGAATTCATCCAATTATTTCAAGACATTAAGCGTCTATTCCCCGACCGGGCACAAAAGTCCGCAATACCCCACTACCCGCCGGAACTACTGGAATCGGGAGTATGAAAAACGGGCCCCAGCGACAACCCACCTGCGGAACGTCAAGTCACGGAGCCATACATTGGCTTCCTTCGCAAGTGGGTGGAAAGGCAAATCCCGTAATGAGGGAGGATCTCTCTCAAAAGGAATACGGAACAATAATACACAGACTATGCATCTAGGGTTAACAAAGGACTGCACTGTATATATACGTATCATAATATGATGTATCTAACCATTCATGTCATTATATTACCTTGTGCTTATCAATGTGTGTATGTCATAGCAAAAGGAGATTTAGGCCACGAAAGCACCCAAATAAATCTCTCAAACCCCAGGTGAAAAGTCATTTTCCCCCTTACAAATATAGGAGGAGGACTCGGTCTGGAAATTTTGAAAAAACCATTTAGTGAACACGGGTCATTCATAAACGAAATATTGACCATTTAGCGTGATCAGGCCGAGCCCTAGTAAACAAATCAAGTGCCCAGTCTCAAATACGAGATAACAAAATTACCAAGCAGCGAATACGTTCTGCTGCCACTTCTGCGATAGGCCGAACTATGGCTGAACTAAAATTTTGGGGAGGTCCTCAGTTGAGAGACCTCGGTGCAAACTATCTTCAGCAAACGGATGTTATACAGGTGACACTTTATTCGCAACCCGTATAACTAAGTCCGAAAATTTCCATTTAAAAATATAAGAGATGTAACAGGGTCGTTCCGGCCCTGTCACGAGCGTTTCATGATTTTTGCCATCAAAATTGTACCGGAACGCGTTGGCATGGGAACCGTTTTGTATAAAACGCCGTATTATAGCACGAGAACAGTTTGTATAAAATGTTGTATGATATCAGTGAACAGTTTGTATAAAATGTTGTACCATATCAGTGAACTGCTTCTATAAAATGTCGTACTATATCAGTGAATTTATATAAAATGTTATATCATATCAGTGAACAGTTTGTATAAAATGTTATACCATATCAGTGAATAGTTTGTATAAAATGTCGTACCATATCAGTGAATTTGTATAAAATGTCGTACCATATCAGTAAATTTGTATAAAATGTCGTACCATATCGGTGAACCGTCTGTATAAAATGCCGTATCATATCAGTTAACCGTCTGTATAACATGTCGTATCATATCCGTGAATTGCTTGTATAAGATACCGTATCATGTCAGTGAACCGTTTACATGAAAATACCGTATTATGTCAGAATACCGTACTATATCAATGAACCGCTTCGCATAAGATGCCGTATACCTTTATTGTAACTGATGAATTTGAACGGAACGAGTGTTACAAGCTGACTGAATTATAAGGAAATATACCGCCTAAACCGATTTGTAAGACCAGAAATGGAGCCTCACACCGAAGGAAACTGGAAGTTAGGTGAAAACACGACCAGCAGACACTATATGCTAAGGTTTGACGGTTACGACTGTCCGGGAATAGGAGGCCTCTGGCTGCACGTTCAAGTTAACAAGCTATTAAGACGAAAATCAAAAATATTAAGTTTACATGGTTTTAGCGACATATTAAGTAATGGTTATGGAAAACAACAAGTCGCAACAAGCGGAAATCATACGTTTGATAGCCTTCACGATTATAAGGGACGACGGATGTCGGGTTAATTCAACGGCCCGTCACCGTCTACTGTACCATGACTCGGAAAATAACCGGAATAGGCTGGTAGAATACTTTGGGGAATTGTGGTTGGACATCCAAAGTCGCCCCGGATAACGCCGGAACTTCGCTTGTAACGTATAGAGACAATCGCTACTAACGCTAGGTGGGATTGTCAAAGTGGTAGATAGGACATTTTTTAATACTGTTTTATTTGGTCGACATACTACAGAGGCTTGCACGTCATAACAAAACATTCCAGGCGTCGGGATTTCACCCTTTCGACGTCCCTGAATTCATTAAATGCAAGATTGAGTGTTTGCGTTCACATTTCGAAGACGGGGTTGACGGAGGTGAAACCATAACTCAGATACAGTCGTCAGTATAACTGTTCGAGAGGTACTAAAAACTCCGTGAAAGCAGTCACAGTAAGTGTTAAAGAACATGTAGCGGCTTTGGTGGATAAAATCATAGACAACCTAAATGGACGTTTTCAAGACAATGCCACCACCTTAGAAGCGGTTCGCATATTTGTGCCTTTGCCCGACGTCAATAAGTTATCGGGGACACAATTTCTAACTTACGGCCGAAAATGGATAATGGTCATTAGCAAACATTTTGAGTTTCTTGGCGTTGATCAAAAAGCTTGTGTACAAGAATGGAAGGAAAAGAAACATGATGCAAAAGCGTCGGGATTATTCCATAATACCCGGAAAAGATTGATCAAAAAGCTTATATCAGAACGAGACATGATATATCCAATTTGTCGAAAATCGCTAAGGCTTTGATTGTTTTGTTTGCAGAAAATGCCTCAGTGGAACGCGGCTTTTCTGCGTCAAACCACCTTAAAAGCAAAGTCCAGAATCGTCTCAAACCTGCCACAGTTGAAACGACACTGCGGCTGGAGTTGTACTCAGATAGGTGGGACTCGTTTGACTATTCGGCAGCCTACAACCATTGGCTGATGCACTATCGTCGTCGCCGCTATGACACTGAGTTTATTTTATCACAGTCGCAGCCATCTATGTCCAGTGCCCAACCTGATTCTGAGGAAGAATTCGAAGGCTTCAGTGCCTCCGAAGTTTTTGGAGCCGAGGAAGAGCCGGACCAGGGTATCTCGGACCTCGTCTAGCTCAATATGGCACAAACATCACTCTTTTTCGTATTTCGAGGGTGGTGGGGAGGAAGCAGGCGGCGCTGACACAATGCAACCATGGGACATCAATCGTATGACCTAGTTTCGTACAGGCGATGTTTCTTGATGTTCACAGAAATTATTGTTCGCTCGCCTAAGTGCCAGGATCGATGCCGGTAAAGTTGATCTTTGATAAAAAATTTCTTATTTAGCGGAGCGTATTGAAGCGTTTTGTTTTCGTCAGAGGGGGAAAATTGTTTTCGTCAGAGGGCACCGTCTGTCCGTCCGTTGAACACCTCAATAACTACTGGACCTATTTTAAAAAACTTTTTTTTTGTTTGAAAGGCCTAATATCGGACAGGTGCAATGCATATAGATTTTATGAGAATTTGCCTTAGTTAATTAGTAATTACCTAATTAGTAGGGGTGTTAGTCAATTTTTAGCATTTTCAAAAAAAAATTGCATATTTTTCAATAAATAATTAGTGTAAAGCTTTTATTTTGGTGCATATACTACATCTCGCCGTTGTGATTGTGAATCTGGTTTATGAATTTACTATTCGAGGAAGTTAAAAACTTGCTAAATAGTTAGTTAATTAGCTAATTACTCATTAATTATTAATTAGCAAATTTTCTGAAAATTTTCCAAGTGCTCAAAAATTAAAAATAAAAATGCACCCAGGAGTTTTCTATGTCGCTGATCACGTATAAGACATTTCAGAAGCTCTAAAACCCGGGAGTATATGCTGATTAATAAGCTAATTAAGTATAAAATTAGCTAATTAGTTGATGTTACTAATTTTTTAGCTAGCGAGCTTTTTGTATGGTGGATTTGACATCAATTGCCTAAAACGTGATACTTATTTCAAATTTATTAAATAGTTAGTTAAAACACATGCAACAAATAAGATACCAAATACTTTGCCTGTTGCTCCGCTCACTTTTTGTAATTTATTACGTTTACTTTTTAATGATGAAATATGAAGATGAAAAATTATGTCTAAAGGGGCAGCCACTAAAAATTTTGGCTTTAGGTGTAATTTACGCCATCCGCTCAGCCAAAAAAATCCTGCTTTGAAAATTACATTTAGTCTCACCGTAAAAATTAGCTTTATAAAGCATATTTGTCTGTTCAATTTGTGCGTTTGTTGTAAAATGAAAAATGCTTTTTCAGTCATAACAATGCCCTTTGATATTTCACTGATTAAAATATTGGAAACAAGTAGGACGCCGAACCCCATTAAAAAGTTGTTTACTTAAGTCAATGAAATATCGAAAACAAGTAGAATATCACACCGGGAAAAGGATAACAATATAGATGCGTAGGTCAATATTTTCTTATAACTATAGAGAAAATCATTGATATTTATATTATGGAAGTGATACTGGATAAGTACGCATATAACATGGATGCTACCACAACCTGGATCGGGATGAGCAAAAGCAAATGGGTGGTAGCTGCCTTTGCTGATGTATCTGCAGCTTTTGGCTGTACCAAGATAGAATATATTTTAGTAGAACTGGGTCGGTTCTAGTTTCCGGACTATCTTATGAACCGGCTTAGCAACCTGCTTACTGCAAAAATAGTTCTTCTTGTGTTTTGCGCAATGTCAATAACTTTAAAACCGGACTTAAGACCAGTACGACCATATAGAATCGAGATGTCGAAAAGTAAAAAACACTTTTAGTTTTGTGATATGATGATAGCAGAACATCAGCGCCTCTTACGAGTATTGCCCTGGGTCGCACTGACACAAAATGAGAGAAAGACGAAAAGACTATGTCAATTTTTTAGGGGTTTAGCGTATACGTAAAAGCATTTTTAATTTTAACAAACACAAAAAAAATAAACAAACTATTTATTTGTTAGGCTGATTTTTACGATGGGACTAAATATAGGTTTCACGTGTTGCTTTACAGAGGTTCTTTGATTTTTGAACTTGTTTTTGATATTTTTCTTGACTATAGTATCTAGCGTTTAAACAGTCACTGACAGAGGGGTGCGGCTTATTTGGGGTGCTAGGCACTAAATAGTGGATGTTAAACATTTTGAACCTTCACACGAGCGTTTGTTGTAGAAAAAGCCTGCGTGCCGATTGTAGCACTAATTATTAGCACAAAGTATTAATAATGTTTAGGCTTTGTGCCTGAAAAATTAAAACAATAGTATATACACGGGACTGAGGTTCTTTGTTTCATTTTGTATCTTATAAGAAATAAATATCATGTTTCAGTTAGAAAATGAACATTACTGTGATAGTAACCCAACTAAAACAGCACAGGCACCAGCAAAGTAAACGAAAATTTTACGAATACCAAAAGCAAAGCACTGCATATTTTAGCATTGTTGATGTAAAGCAAAGCACTGTATATTTTAGCATTGTTGATGTAAAGCAAAGCACAAAATATTTTGGCGCCGTTGACGCGTATGCTTCTTTAGAAAGTATCCCTAAAAACTATAGCCAAAAAGCCTCCTCAAAAAAGATCACTGGACTGACGTCACTATATACAGTGTCTTCTCGGAAAACCCTTCGCCCATCGATTGATTTCGTGGCTTCTCGGAGACAATAAAATTCAACAATGAATCTTTACATGCATTGAATGAGTATATAACCCGGGAGCTACGATAATACGTGCGCATATAGTAAAACTGAAAGACGAAACAAATTCTATTTCTAGTTTTCAAATCACTTTTATTTTTACTCGATTTTAATCGAGCCGATTGATTCCATTTTCATAAACAAAACTGATTTAACTCCAATTTGTGGACGTCGTTTCGCTCCATTTGATTCCGCTTAAGCATAAAGAATTTTAATCGAGTTAGCACTGCCACACTATCAACTAAGTGCAGTTAAATTCAAACCGGGAGGTCGGCTCCGTCACCTGCTCACAGGCCAAAGAGACCGTACCACTATTCCCTATCCACGTCCAACCCGGGAAGTGTAAAAGTCTAAGAATTTGGGTTCAATCGAAATTGCTTTTAACTTTCTCGACACAGTTAGGTCGTTTTACTTTAGCCAGTGGCCCCCACTAGGGTCCGACAAATCCCTAGACGTTTAACGTCGGATCCGCGCGTGTTTATGTTTCCTGTTTCGGGTGCTCAGCGTGAGTTTACAATTTCTTCTCTAATGAGTCGCACCAGTCGTACCTATACAACAACAATAATTAACAAACTCATTTGTAATCGGCGAGTTGATGCTTGTAGGCTTCTGCCTCTTCGATGCGCGTGTCAAACCAGAACGTGGGTCGTCGATTTGGGGTGACGGATTTCAAACCCTTGGGTTCCTATCGCTACTACGAGTCAACAAAACACTTAAACAATTAGAATTTTCAGTGAGCATTTATTGATGAGTGGTACAAAATTATGGGTACATGGACAGATACATATTGTACGGGCAGATACAATAAGCGTTATGTCACAATTATGGCACGCTAATACAATATGAGCAGGGCTGCAGTTGGGGAGGGTTGCAGAGTCATCGCCTTTTTCACTGAACTCTCACAGCTGGGTCAAAACACGGCATAGACTGTGAAGTCTTATCTCATGCCAGCTGCGCTTGACTTACTCAATAAAAATAGTGGGTCAAATTAAATTCAGTACCGGTGGGTGCTACGGTTAGTTATCGATAATATAAAGGCGCCATCGAACTAACTATTTGCTCGGTACTACGTTTGCTAGCAGGGAGGATACTCCGACACAACAATGGATTCAGGCAAGCGAAAGGCGGAAACGAGGTGGGATAGACGGGGTTGAGCGTGCAACGGGAGAGACTTCATCTTGCTCATTCGAATCACACAACTATGGTACATGATAATCAGTTATTGGTACTCGCAGTTAGTAGCGATGAGATTAACCTATGACAACGTATTACATCAATTGATACAACAGTACTTATTAAATCATGACAAGGTTATGAAATGTTCCTCGGTACGACTCCTGAGTTCTTTTCTGAAGGTGCTACAACGATACCATAGTTTTGCATCCTACTCGCATACATAGATACGTACTTGGAATGACCCTATAAAATTTGTGATGGAGCATCCAAATCGGCCAAGTAATTTCAGTTCTTGTTCCCAATACCATTACTCCACAAACGTAACGAAATTGGGTCTCTAATTGTAACTCATCTTTGATCCAGGTCGCTACAAGAGCACACATTTCGAATACACCTACGTGAGTGATAACTACATGAAAAGGAACGATTGGGCGGGCTTGTCTTCCGAACAGCTTGCGGGTCCCGGTAGACTGCAGTTGGGACCGAATTTTAAGTTTTTTTCCAGGGCAAAGTTTCGTTCAGTTTACTATGCGGGTGGCACCTTTGCAGTCGTAATGAAAACAAGTATTATTAGAGACGAGATCTTGTATGGCATCGGCATCAGCGCTAGAGGTGTGAAAACCTACATCATTTTGGCTTGAAAAACGTTCGAGCATGAGCTATACTTAGCACTAGAATTTAACTGTTATTTCGAGCAATTTCCGCTCGACGAAGCGAGGCAGTAAACGGAGGCCCCGGTTGTCAGGACAACCGTAACGACTTTATTCCCTGTGGTGCACTCGGTTTGAGCCTTTAAATCGTTCGATTCATAATTTCCGTTCCAAATTTTAGGTATAATTCGGTTAGGGCTGGGGAGGACCTTTGACTTCTAATAACTCATTATCTTGTCGACCTTTCTCTACTAAACTTTACACGGCGGCTGGGCTTGACCGTATATATCGATTTTCGAGGACCGGGCCGACGGTCCTCACAAAAATGGTCGGTCGGGCCGGGACCCGATAAACCCGACATCGCGTCTAGCGACATCGTCAATTTTACTTCTCTAAAATTTTACCACTGACAACAAATTTACCAACCCTGGTAAATTTGATAATTTCATTGCAGCGGCCGTATATCGGAGATTCAAGACTCCGACGGCTTTCGTGCTGCATTACGACTATATGCTCAAAGAGAAACTGAAAGTGCAAAAATATATGCAAATACAAGACCAAACCCAACTTACAAATCTGTATATACTACTGCGCAAGGCAGGAAATTCTATGAAATTTGTGTCGACCCTGGGCGGATTTTGCTCTGCCCGGGTCCATAATTTTCATAATTTTTGAATGAGCCACGGCTTTGCCGTGCTTAATATCTCAAACGGAAGGCCTAACGGGCCTCTATTTGTACTGTAAAAATCATCGATATTCCTGGAGAGAATTTTAACTCATAAACATTTCAGATTTTAGGTAGGGGGCAGACCCCTATCAGGCCGTCGGGTTTGTAGTTCCAACCTAATAAGGTTGAATTTTGTGATGATATCTAAAAGTAAACATACTTATGAAGAATCGGCGCGAGTCTCATCAAGATTCCCGGGAGGAATCCTGAAATATTTTAATTCTAAGCATGTATCCACGTTTTCGACAGGGTTAGGCCACTTCCCGGCCATCGGGTTTGTGATTCTGACTTGCTAATACTGCGTTTTAAGGTAGTGTCTGGTAGCGGACATCCCAGCGAAGAAACAGCGAAAGTTTCAGCAAAAATTCCTGGAGAGGTTCTTAAAATATTTTACTTTTAGTCTCGCTTCTCCCTTTTGGTGGGGTTAGGCCCTTTAGGGTCGTCGGGTTTGGGGTTCTGACTCGAAATCGACATGTTCTAAAGTCCTATTCGTGAGTAGACAGTCTTACAGAGAAACTGCCAAAGTTCCAGCGAAATTCCTGGAATAGATCCTAAGATATTTAAATTTTCCCGTTAGGGCTAGGTTAGGCCTCTTCAAGACCGTCGGGTTTATGTTTCCGAGGCGAAATCAACGAATTTTAGAGTCCTATTTATTAGCGGAATTGCCACGTAGTAGCTGCCATAGTTCTAACAAAATTCCTGGAAGAAAACTTAAGTTACTTGAATTTTCTTGTGTAGATGGGAGCGAACCCTTTTCGAGTCGTCGGGTTTCGGTTTCCAATTCGATATTTGAACGTTTTGAATATTAAATCTATGGTTCGGATCCTCCTAGGGATCCGGATAAACTTTTGATTGTGTCCCTGGGGTGGTTCCTATGATATGACAATTTTCGACCTGGACGAGGTGCCTCATTCGCGGGACGTTCAATCCGTGTGTTCGCTGACATTTCTAATACCATATTTTCAAAAGCCGTCGGTGCCCACAGCACCAGTATCCTATTACTAAAATTCAACTGAGTTCCGGCAATAACTTTGGAACTCTCCAATACGTATCCGTATCCTAGATTCTTTTTCGCAAACGAGCAAAAACGCCGGACAACCTGGTGTACAAAGAAAACAATAAAACGTAACAAATCCTGAGCAAAAGCATCGGTAAAAACTTGACTAAATTCGGTGCGGCATGACTTCGGATGATTCGGAGTTCCCAAAGATGATTTTCAGTCAAAAACGTTTCTTTAACCTCGGTCGGCTCAAACTAAAATTTTCAATCTCATCTCGACTCAGGGAATGGTGCAAAAGTTCTTGACGCAAATGTCGCGTCGTTTATGCCCTAACACTGTGACCGAGGGAGGTTCAGCAGGACTTCGGCTATCTCTTTAAGCGGTGTGATCGCGTAACCATATCTACGTGCTCGCGGGACTAGCTAAGACGGGTATGGCTAACAGGTAAATCAGATTATGGACAGGAGATTCATGAAAGTTCGTTAAGCTTACGGCTAGTCAACGTGTGCTACACGGTCCTACCGTGACTATTCATCTAGTCTACTTCGCTGCGGTCCTATGGCTACCCCATGAATCCCTGTCCACACTTACGTCCACGGCTCTTTGACTCGACGTCCCTCGCGCGTCCATTCCATCGCCACATCTAGTCGGGGGAAACAATAAAGCAAAGCCAAAACGATAGATCAAAAACAATAACAAGAATAAGCGTCGGAGTCGGTCTGCAAAACGACCGAACTCCACGCTGCCGAAGTCGTACTGAACACTGCAGAGTATTTGCGTCTCTGCTTTTATACTGGAATTTAAATTTTTGAATTTTCAAACTTCGTGGCCGTTAAAGTGCTTGCTCAGCACTTTTGGTCGGTTTTCTGATCCAATCTGATCTAACTGGGCAAATAGTCTTATCGGCCACATTCCGATCATATTTCCAGAAAATTTGGTGGCCGAATCTTATACAAATTTTATATAAATTATGATGACTTATTACTCTGTTTACTATAAACTAATATTAAAATCTTCGAAAATACTAGGAACTTTCTAGAATCTGTGTGTTTACTCAAATGCCAGTACCTTTCCAAGCTCAAGCTAGATTGATACGAGCTGAAACGAGGATAACACTGACTGAAGACTGTAGATATTCCAACCGTCCCAATTGCTGATAAGAAGTTAACAGAATACC
>JASANE010021535.1:0-23623 GCA_030248225.1 Trileptium ribeirensis
TTAAAGTCCTGAAAATCTTGGGCTGTTACCCTACGACAACCGTCCCCCTTGGGCTCCGTGTTGACACATAATAATTTGGTAATAATCCACTGTTAGTTTTCAAGGAGAGCATTGGCGGTGTTTTTTATTTCTAATTTTCGACGAGGGTGTGGTAGAAATTGTTTACTGGCGGCAAGGTGGCTGTAGTCATCCGTAATTGTGCAAGAATTGCGTTCAAGGCAGCCCGTGAGATGTTTTTGGCAATCCTCATAGAATCCGAAGTCGCTTGGTATTGGCGTCAAGTCAAACTACATCAGGGTACCCTACTACAGTTCCGGCGACCATTTGGAATAACGTCTGCGCGCGGATACTTCCAGCGAATCATGAACCAGTTGTTCTCCAATGTAGACGTGTACTAGGACCAGTTCTGGCCCTAAGGGATCCCAGCTGCACCACCATTTTTCTTGGTACTGTGTCCGGTCAACCCCGGCTTCCACGACTCCCCGGTGATTCACTGGATGACCTAAGGGAACCGCTTAGCTTAGCAGGCTGCGGGTTAACCAGGGTGTTCGGCCTGGCCCCTATATTGGCCCACGTGTCTAATGGTATGAAGATCCCCCTGAGGGAGAGCCAACCCTTAAGCCTGCTTACAGGTAATAAGGCTGACTCGCCTTTCCCTCATAATCCTCTTAATTCCCCAAGCGGGTTTCTCTGGCCCTAGTGTGGCCTTAGCAAGGTTCCCCTTTTTTGTCATGCGCGAATATCGGGTCCTAATCTCTTAGTTTTGGGTATGTCCCTTGGCGTTATTCCCCGTTCTGACCCTAGTGGAGGATATAACCTGCCCTCCTACCTAGCGTGTGGCAGCAATCGATCCTCATTGGGGGGCTTACAGAATTTCGTTACCTCGAATAACACCAGGTCACTTTAGGTGAAGGTCCCAGTCCCTTGAATACATAAACCTTGACTGTTAGCGATTGTATGTCGGGTGGCAAGCTACAAGGAGAGGCAATTAACTGCGCGAGGTTCGCGGCAGGGGCGTTCCTGGTGGTTCAAATGGTATAGTGCGGGGTGCAGAAAGAGTTGCCAGCTCGGGCCTTACAGCGGGCATGCGGTAGAGCTTGCACCAGCAAATTAAATCGACAGGGCGCGGTGTAGTGAATGATTTGCTCGTCATAGGCGTGGGCTTTAGTTAGATTTAACATCCTTAGTAGTTTCTGTTGGAACTAACTTCTGGAATTTCTATTGTTGTCAGAATTTACACAAAAATCCTAACTGCTTCAGAAAGGTATACACAGTTCAATTGATTTACTATTGAATCTTTTTTGTATATTCATCACACGTTTATGGCACCGCCCAATCGGGGCGTACAGCATTTATTTACAACACTCACAATATGATAATATTAAGGCTGGGTACCTTGCAAGATACCTCGATACGAATAAGATATCCCATTTTGAAAGCGATACCCCAGACAACATCCGATTGATTTGAGCCCTTTGTTTCATGGGAACGTAATCGACTACCCGGGAACTTCCCAGATACGTTCCTTTTCGATTAAAAATTACCGTCCACCTATCGAACCGCTGTAGAAATTTTCCTCCCTATGTGCCGAAACTCCAGATGAAAACAGGACTGAATGTGCTCAAATTTTGCGCGTTTGCGACAGAGACCAGGGCATCCCGCGAACAATCCACCTTGGATCATCTTAAAATTTGCTCCCAGGTGATCCGGGAGAGGGTGCCGATGTGGATACTACCCGTAGTTGCACGGTTAGAAAACCCACATCCCACCAAAGTTCAGTACGGCCTGCTCACCGACAGCTCCAGACTCTATTTCGTGCCACGCTCAACTAGTGCCTCATACGAAATTTCATTAAGTCCCGGTCCGCATTCGTTTGCATCGCATACTAACCATGAATGAGAGAAACAGCGGACAAATGGGGATTCGACGCTGTGGCTCAACTCCAGACAACTGGGGACAAATCGTGTCACCCGAAGATGCAAACTGCTACGTCCCCCGAGTCACTCCCATCACCACCTAAGAATTTTGACTGAAACTTAGTAAGAAGTAGCTCTTAACCATTCCTCCTCGCTTTATAAAAATTTTCACTTAAACCTATGTAACAGATCGAATGTTAGCCGAGACAGTCCCAGTTCGCCGCCCGCTGGGAGATGATCCCCTATATTCCTTGAAAGGGAGTGGTAGAAAGCACTCCAGACCCTTAGACCTGCCGGGATGACACGTCGGGGCAGCGGAGGCTTTCGATCAAGGGTTCAGGCCCCCAGGGCTCTCGGTCACCGTAGCTGCACGACTTGGGGTGCCTGGGTTCCCTCCCTGTTACGTGAAGATAAGCGCAACCCGAAATTTACAGAAAACCCCTGGGGTATCACTCAGGATACGCCAGCACCGCACGATGATCACGACTGCCTCGAAAATCCCAAAAGTTTTAAAAGCAATCTCGCTTGATCCCAATTGCCTTGGAATCGCAATCTCACTCTCCATCTTTGCCTTAGAATAAAAATTTTAAACTACTATCATTTGTCCTAGGATAAAAATTTGGATCACTTCCCTATGCCTTCGAATAAAAATTTGAATCGTTCTCAGTGCAAATTTAATCCATCCCATTGGTCTTGGGATAACAATTTTAAACACTCCTTGGACTTGCGAACAGAGAAAAACGTCCGAGGGGCGGGGAACCAGTCGAGATGCAAGCGAGCAATATTTTGAATGATTTCGTGCAATTTCGCGAATTTTATCGAGGCCCGACCTTTACGGGCGCGCGGAGCATACTTCCGACACTCCAACGCCGGCAAAGGACGGCCCTTTGCCTAGTCGAAACCTGTACTAAAGCCAGGGGAGGCTCTCCACCGTTGGGGCACGGCGAGAAACCACCCCTGGTATATCTAAAAGAAAGCAGAAAAGAAAATCAAAAAAGCCTAATAAGAATGAAATTTTAAAATGGCGACAACCGCCAAAACAAGACAGAATAGCTCGACTGGTTCCAATCGGGGAATTGGGAAGTCTCTTTTATACCTGACTTAAACCCCTTTCTGCTTTGCTTGCCATCTTTACCACTTGGCTCGTTCGCAGAATTTCAAATTTAAAATTTTAAACGATTTAAAATTAAGCACACAGTATACATATATTAAAGTTTTGGGTCCCAACCAAGTTATGGGGGTTCTGCAGAGATCAGTTGGGACGGAGGGCCCCGGTCTTTTTTTGGCATGATTAGTATAGGACCCAATTAAGGTACAGGGCTCGAAAAATCGGGGAGTTTTGGTTTTAGTTATAGCAATTTGGGACCCTAAAATTTGAGAGTTTAAACGCCTGATTGGGGGTCCATAAGTCCTTACGTGTTGGAGTTAAGTTGACCCGAATGAGGAATTTTGGAGCCTTATAGGACCCTAATGATAATTTAATTTCCCACTTTTGGTTTGGAATACATAAAAACCGAAAAATTTCAAAATCCTTACATCCCTTGTAAAAATGAAACTTTTTTCACACTAGGTCAATTTTATCTCCTTTTTTCACATATTCAAAATACCTCGCATCATTCAAAATACCTGTTATTTACCGCCGGCGTGTCAGGATAACCTCGCAAACCCCAGACCATTATGAAAAATCCCAAATGCGTTTTGCCGCAGGGGTTTCGCACGGCACCCCGTCCCATCCTGACACCCGGATACATACACTGTATACATTATTTTATCGAATAACAAATATATATACGTTATTGTTCACGGATGCGCACCGGAATGGACCCTTGGGCACCTAATCAACAAAATTGTTTAGTCAGATGGTGATAGAACGTGAAATCTTTCCCCTTGTCCCCGGCCTATCCGACTACGCATCCGCACCGCATTCCAATGCAAACCCATTATACAATAGTAGACTATTATTATTATTCATCATATAATAGCAATCCTGGGGTCGATCGGGTACCTTGACAGTAGAATTTTGGTTCAATTTTGGTGCGAAATCACCCGGGCCACCTCGGGCTGGTGGAGCGTGATTATACCTTTATAGCACACAAATACAGTATTTATTTCATTCAACACAATTATGAATAATACATCAATAACCCTTGGATCACGCTCCACCGGTATCCGATCGCCCGGTACATTAGCTTTATTCCCCAATTTTGTGGTCCTGGCTAAGATTTTAAGATTACCTGAAAACTCGGGCTGTTACAGACGGACATGATTTGCAATCTACTAACCGCGTATACATGATTACGCGCTTTTAATCGGCTTATTACACTATATATAGTATTAAGCATATATACATTGTACTGGAATACAGCTGTTCGATTCCGCATGTGATTTCATGAATGTGAACAAGCGTACAAAATATGTAAAATTTGGGGTCTTTTCGGCTATTCCCTCCCTAGCCGGAATTTCGTCAATTTTTAAAATACAGATAAATTTTAGTTCCAATCGATTCAGCTCGATGAGCTGGTTCAGAAAGTACCCATTTTACCTACATCCCTGACAAAATTATTTTTTCGATTTTTGGAGGTCCTAATGGTCCCCCCTAGCGCGTAAGGAAATCGCGTTCGTTCGTCACAGAGCAACTGTTCCAGTTCACTAAACTACAAATAACGATTGCAAAAAATGTGATCACAAATTTTTGCACTATTCACTTCGTGATTTTCATATATGCCTATAAACAAGATTCACCCCTTCAACACCGAAGACGATGTGTTAATATTTGATAGTTTTTGTCCTTTTAGTTGGTGAGTGGTAACCTCGACGAATATTAACCCTAGACAATACATTTTGGACTGTATCTGAAAAACGTAAATTGAAGTCAACTTTCGGAATTATTTGGTTTCGTACGTTTATGGTCTTTTGCTTACGTCGTCTGAGGGTTGCTATATTTTACATTGTCATATATACAAGGCCGAATATATACTAAAGTTAGTGAAAGATTTACCGGTTAGATTTCAATCTTAGAATGGAATCCAGACGACTACGACTTTATGACAAGCGACTATTTATCCGCATAAGATGTGTGGTCTCCTCAGTTCGCTGTGTAATACATGTTAGACTTGTTAGTTGTATAATTTATTAGTCCTAATGGGAAATTTAAATTTATTTAAATTAAGGCTTAGTGAGACTTATTGTTTTTGCCCCGTATATGAGATATAACGTGTTCGGTTAGTTAGGCGCCAGATTGGTATAAAATAGCCCAAGGCTTCTTGACTCATGAGATTAGAATTTGCTACGTATTTTTACTGCATGTTAAGTACCTAAAGATAATGCATATGTAAATTTAAGGCGTTTCCCTACTATCCCCTTCTGCTATTAACGATTGAAAATCGTTTTTTCGGCGTACCAACCATCCGGCAATATATAGGGGAACATGAAATTGGTGTTATGGGCAACGCATGCAAAACGTTAAGGAACAAAAAATTGTCCTATTAAGGATTGCTTCAAAAACATTAAGTAACCAATTTGTGACCGTTTGTCATTAGAACTGCACGACATGCTTATGACTGCGGTGTATATGCCCAGTTTCTCGCATTCCTGATCATAATTTTAATGCAACGACAAAATCCTACAAGGAATTTTAATTGAGGTATAAAATTTATTTATAAGCAATTGGGCTAATGCACTCAACAATTATACATATGTGAAATATGAAAATTTGTCGATGCAGAAATCTGTTTTACAGTTCGTACGATAGCCACTACGCTATTTCGGAGCAGTTACTAGGGTCATTAAGGAACCTTGCAACGCTAGAGAATAACAGTGCACGCACAAACGGACGACGAACGACAAACTCAGTAATTTACTTGCCACGCAATGTACCCAGCGACAAATGTGTCAATATACCAACGAATATTTAACAAAACTTGCAAAGTGTGCACACATAACGAACGTGCAAACACACGCTGTACGAAAAATACTCGGTTATCACATCGGTTCGCAATGTACGCTGTGTCAAATGTGGCACTTATAATGCACGAAAGGGTAAGTTTAAGTTAAAATTTTGATTAATCCTTTCCTTTCTTTTGCCTTTCAATGTCTATTCTGTATAATTTTGAACAAACTTTGCCTGCACTGGCGGATTGAGCCTGGATCGTTTGGCTACGAGCTTCATACGCTAGCGTTACACATGAAAATTTTATAGCTCTCTGGGCTTGACACCACTTGACATACGAATGTTAGGAAGCAAAATGTAAACTTCTTTAAAGATCGTTTGAGTCCCAGCTGTCCAAAAGGTTTATCTATTATTAATGGATCATCTGGTCTGAACAACGGTTTCGCTAATTCACTGCGACTCAGTTCTGTTTTTGCAAAAGTTACATACTAAAGTACTTTCAGTTTTATGGTTTAATATGCATTTCAGGGGAAATTGTGTGCTACAACTTCTTTCACATTCCCTGTTGTATTTATACATTTTTTTGCCAATTGCTAAACTGAGTTGCATTTCGTGTACTTCTTGATGTATTGTTTAGAATGAAAAGTTCTGTTCTCGACGTTGTTTAAAGCAGTATGTGGTCCAGCGTAAAGTTATTCATATCGTTGGTTTTATTTTTCTACTGTACTATGTAGCAGCATTAAAATAGTATATACTTTGTAAATGCATTGTTATTTGAGTACTGAATTACTTTTTATTCATTAAAAATTTATTATTTTACTGCTAATGAATAAAATGCCCAATCGTTACTAGAATATTTACTAACATATAGACGGTGAAATCAATCTGTAGGATATACATACATTATTGATGAAACACATTAAAAGGTATGATTCGCGATGAAGATATTTTAGTATTTTATGAGTACTGCATGCCGAGTTCCTTGATTTACAGGGTTATTGCATAAATTGTGTAAGTTTTCTTCTATTATTTATATATATAAATATATACAATCAAATCAAGCAGTAGTATATAGGATTGATTTGGATTATATACTCTGTATTACTTTTAAATAATTAAGTAAACATGCATATTTACTGTAATAATCTTGTAATCAATAAGAACGGACTTTGTTCAGCTTAAATAATCAGTAGTCTATGTGATTGAAACAGAATTTATTAACAAACACTAATGAAGATGCGGTGGTATTTTATAAGTGCTATATTCCATATTCCTCGAATATGGTTATTGCAAAAATTGAAAATTTCGTTACTATTCTGCTTGAGTTGCGTGTCTGTAAGCCAATCATAGTCAAATAATTTTTTTATAAAGTCATAAAACTAAGACATTTTCCTATCGGAATACTAGATAGAATGAAAAGTTTCGGCGCAATCCCAGTTGGGGGGAGTAATTCAACCAACCATGCAATTTTTCTGAAATGACATCTTTTATACTAAATCCGCCCTCCTGAGTCGATTGGTGCCATTGGCAGACCTCTCCGACTTGTCGTTCTTCACATATCAGGGACGGCAGACAATTGTCGGCCCTAGCTCCGCCTTGCAGTTCATTTTCACAGTTTTTTCCGTTTACGACTAAGCCTTATACTAAGCCTAAGCCTAACCCTAAGCCTAACTCTTAGACTAAGCTTAAGCCTCCTCGCCTGCGTTTGCCGGTACAGTACTTTACTAAACCCTAAGCCAAGGTTAATTTTATTTTTAGATAAATAAATAATGCCCGGACGTCACAAGAATCAGCAATTCACAATAATTCCTATAAACGAAATTGTGGAGATTAATAATATTCGAGACCTCGATATAACGTATACTGAACTGGCGCGACAAACTATTGATAATGATTCAACTCTCAAGCACCTTGTTCGACGACGTTTACTAGCTAACTACAAGGATTGCGAGTGCGGCCAACCCTGTTACCTAGCAAAGCGTGGAGATTTCGGCAGGTGTGACGACTGGGAATGGCGATGTTCAAATCACCCCACTTGTCGAAAAAATATTCGATCCGGCAAGGATCTTTTTTCGCTAGTCATCACATTTCTCTTGGAAATGCAATTTTATTAATTCAAGCCTACATCGACAAACAGACTACAACATGGATTCAAAAGCAATTACATGTTAGTAAAAATACCGTCACCGATTGGTATAACTATTGCCGAGACATTGCGGTTGCATTCGACAGGGACTACTGGCAGTATCTGCGATTGGGAGGCCCTGGTGTTGACGTTGAGATTGACGAATCTATTTTTTTTTCGGCAAAAATATCATCGTTTCGATCTCTTTGTCTTCAAGTGACATCCGGGATAACAATTATAAATCTAAAATAAAGGTCAAATATGGCTAATCTCTTAAAGTGCCAATCTGTTTGCCTTCTAGTGGCATCCGGGATAATAATTATAAACCCAAAATAAAGGTCAGATCGGGATAATCTCTTAAAGTGTCAATCTCTTTGCCTTCTAGTGGTATACGGGATGACAATTATAAATAAAAAATAAAGGTCGGATAGGGTCATCTGTTAAAGTGTTGATCTCTTTGCCTTCTAGGGGCATGTGGGATGACAATTATAAATCATAAAATAAAATTCGGACAGGGGTAATTTGTTAAAGTGTCGATATCTTTGCCTCCTAGTGGAATCTGGGTTGCGACTAATATAATTTTTAGCATAAGCATATCGGCAGACTAAATACTCGATGACAATTATAAATTAAAAATAAAGGTCGAATAGGGGTCAATATTTAACTTTCGATCTCTTTGTCAAGTGACATCCGGGATAACAGTTATAAATCTAAAATAAAGGTCAAATATGGCTAATCTCTTAAAGTGCCAATCTCTTTGCCTTCTAGTGGCATCCGGGATAACAATTATAAATCCAAAATAAAGGTCAGATCGGGATAATCTTTTAAAGTGTCAATCTCTTTGCCTTCTAGTGGTGTACGGGATGACAATTATAAATAAAAATAAAGGTAGGATAGGGTCACCTGTTAAAGTGTCGATCATTTTGTCTTGTAATGGCATTCGGTATGTGGATTATAAATCAAAAACAATGGTTACCGTGTCGATCTATTCGCCTTCTTGTGGCATCCGGGATAACAATTTTGGCTCATGAGGTTCATTACTAAGAAATGTGCCGTAAATTTAATCCAATCATCAGCTTCCCACAAACGTATTTGTTGATGCTCCCTTTGCAAATACAGCCTTCGACCAGTCATATGGTGTTGCTGTACGATCTCTGTAGTTGATAGGAGTGAAAAATCAGGCGATTTGCAGGGCGAATAAATCTTGAACTTTGAACACAAACTCCGGCTTATTGAAAATATAATAATCACAGATTATTACAAATTCGCCGTCAAAACGCTTAATCTCAAAATGTTAGCGTTGTATCTTCGCAAAATATCTCTTGTAAGCCGATTGCTTCAATGTTTATCATACCGGTCTATAAAGCTAAATGCTGGCGCTTCTGTTAAAGCATAATAATATAAAGGTTATATTAAGCGTTCGGTAGCTACCACATTGCTAAATTTTTTCTATGCTAGTTCAATCAGAGATAACTTCTGTCGATGTACAATTTATAGTTATTTCTAAAGCAAAGAAGTTCCCGAAAAGGTCAAGGGCATGTTCTCATTTCATAAGATCAAATCTGATTCTATCGGATCCGATCTGCTCGCACACCGCATACAAAATTTTTACAATGCATCCGTTTCAATACGATCTGTATGCGTAGGCTTAATTTGTTGGATCACTATCGAACGATGAAGTATGAAAAACACAGTCAGCACAGTCATAGAACGCGATAGCTGCAGAATTTGGTCGTACTGGATCGGTACGGATTGAATAAAAATTGAACTCATTCTAACTGTACGCTGTCAAAAAACAGTACTTTGTATTTGTTCCTCCGGTATTCACACACAGACAACCCAGTATTTTCTGACCCACATTATTTTTGTTGTATAATGATTCAGGTTCGACAAGGTATGCTACGATGTGTACGCCGTCGACATTAAACAACTATGTGCAAATATGGCTTGAAAAATGTTTAATGTTTTCATGCATGAGTTTCTATAAAACAGTGCCAAAATTATAGAAATATAGGCCACGGTAAATCTGAGGGGCCAAAGTGTAATGCATGCCACGCGGTTCTCAATATACTAAGCTTAGGCATAAGCCTTAGCCTAAACTTAGGTCCGTATGTGAGACATACGCTAAACCTAAACTTAAGTCGCGAAGCTGCCGCCTCTCAAATCCCCACTCTAGGCTGTCCATTTTTCTAACGATATAACATATATCCTCTCATGGTTACCTGGGCCGAGGTGCTAACACCTATAGGCCCTAAAAGTTTGTTGCAACCTTATGCTATTCATTATATAGGTATTATTTCTTCAATTATACTATTAACTTACAGCAGAAATAACTCGAGTATCGATGAAAACATTGCTGGATTGCAGGAAAAGCATTTAAAATTTGAATGATTTTGTTCATGAATGACGAGTGGCATAGCCTTGTGGTTAACTCTTTGGTTTTTTAACACGCCAGGCATGTAAAAATACCCGATGGCCTTTTGTTTCGGTGCATTGGCTTAACAATAAACTTTATAACTGCAGGTTTAATTATATACTGATTCTGCAATCTTAACATTTACAGTTATAACGTTTGATTTAAAAATGTATAGTGACTAATTGTTACTTTATTACTATAAATTAACGCTGTACTGCCTGAATTATTTTACATTTCGAATATCGATGAACAATTATTGGTCGCCCCCAGGTATCGAACCCTGAACGCTCTATTAAATGCCACGTTTACTAATCATTGAGCTATCTCGGAGCTATTGCTAGAATCCTTAAGGCTCCTCGCAAAGCGAGCGAACAACACGCGTGCGTTCGTGCAGTATTCGTTGAATTTAGTTAGTAGAACACGTTCACATGTAATTTGTTGCTGTCGAGCAACAGTAGGAGATAAAGGGTTATGTAAAAATATCATCTAAGTTTTGGCTAAAGTAAGCAGAAATAAAATATCAGCTCATCTGTAAACAACAAGTGTGTCACCGAAAAAGAACGGAAATTTTTTGTTATATTCCATGCACGAATTAGGCATGTAGTACAAAAGAAAAAGGTAAAAATAAACAATACATAAAATCTAGATATTGAAAATTGGTGATTTCGCCTCATGTATAATTTCGTACAGGCGATGTTCAAAATCCTGAATGAAATTAACCCACTTTTGCTTTGAATATTAATGATCCGCCACTTACTGTTCATGAATCGAAAGCTTATCTTTCAAAATGTAAAGTCATATATATGTAGACTCTCAAACGCATTCATTAAACAGCAACTTCAGTATAATTATTTAAACCATTTGCGTGGTACGTACACATGTCAAGTCTAATATTTCGGAATTTGCTAGTTATGTGACGTTAAATAGCCATAAAATGATTTTAAGCTTTTCTTGTACCAATTGGTTTGTGTCGGAAAATGTGTGATCGTACAGTGTCTTCTAGAATTAAGCCGGCGCTAGGTATTGACCTCGGGTCGTACAACTGAAAGGGGCGTATGCATCTCACCGAGTTATCTAGATGCTGTTGCTCGGTTTCTCAAAGCAAAAGAATAACGTATGTTCGTGCATACGCCACAGGCTAAACTCAGCTAACAAAACGATTCAAAATATATCCCAGGTCCACTTGGCATCAGTGAGCCTGAAAGGTTTAACGGAAATAAAACGAGTAGGCTTAGATATTTGGGTCCAAATTGAGGATACTAGAATTCATTAACGTCAACATTTGGAGCTTCTTTATTGAGATCAATCAAAACCGATGCGACATTCCATTTTGATTTATGAACATCAGCAAGGCTCTCACTGATTATTTTATTACTCTGATTAGTTATCTGTTCTTATCTAAATGATACAAGACCTAATTCAACGATAGGTGGGAATAATTGATCCTCAAATTCTGCTATATTTCAATTAGTACATATTTTTGAGTTATGAGCATCAGCAAGGGTCTAACGGATTATTTTGCTACTCTATTTATTTGCTCTTATCTAAACGATATAAGGCCTAAATCGACGATAACTGGGAATAACTAATCGTCGAGTTCATCGATATTAAGATTAGTAAATATTTGTTCGAGCCAGCCACAGGAAGGTAGTTACAACTACTGGCTAAATATTTTGCAACTGAAAGTCTTAGAGTTGCTGTATCTACAGAATGAACAAATTTGTCTTGTTCTTCAAAACGCTTTGTTATAAAATCGATGTATCGTATAATATCACTAAACTTCCGCCTCTGTTCACTGATCAAAAGTTAAATAGCTAAGAAATATTTCTGTTTCGCTCTTCTGTTTTGCGTTATACTCATTTATGGAATAGCATGTGGATAAGAAACAGTATATCTTCGGACGAAATTCTTAAAATAAAAATTTTCTGCCCTGTTCAGCTAAATACTCAATATTTAGCCAATACAAACGAGGTATTTACACACTCCCTGCTATATTTTGTATTCCGTTAAGATTTTCTGATACGATGCTTTGCTTCTCTAAAATAGAATGTGTAATTTATTTTTGGATTTGAAGTGGAGGTATCAATTTATGGAGCCTTACATGCTATGTTCTATCACTAATGAAAAGTATTCCGCAACTACAAACACCCCGGGCTATGATTGTTGAAAAAGCATTTCGCAACCCTACATACCGAGGCCTAATAACTATTGAAAAGGATTCTGCAACCTGACACAACCCGGATTATCACTACTAAAACAGTATTGGTCAACCCTATACACCCGGGTTATCGCAATTGAAAAGAGTTCTGCAAGCCTACACATCCGGCATATTACTACTGCAATAGTATTCTGCAACGCTATACAAAACACCATGTCACTATAGAAAAAGTATTTTGCAACCCTATACACACATGCTGCACTATAGAAAAAGTGTCCTTCAAGCATACGTACCCGGGATATTATCACTGAAATGTATTCTGCAACCCTACACATCCCCTGGATGTCACTATTCAAATAGAACTCTGTAAACCTATACACACCAGGTTTTCACACACCCTGAGTAATTACTACTTAAATAGTATTATGCAACTGTGCATACCCTAGTTTGTCGGTACTGAAACGGCATTCCGCAACCCCGCACACCCCAAGTTACCGCTATTGAAAAAGTATTCTGTAACATTACACATCACGGGTTATCACACACCCTGGCTTATCACTATTGAAAAGCATTCTGGAACCCTGCACTGCGCACCGCGGGCTAATACTAATGAAACAGTATTCCACAACCGTACAAATCTTAAACTGTCACCGTTGAAACATTCTGCAACGCTGCACACCCATGGTTACCAGTATTGAAAATGTTTTCACTAATATAAGTTGTTGTATTCGTATGTAATTTCCATTTATGATAGGCGATGGCGTATAATAGAACCTGGTAAAAAAACTATTACGGAAATGCTATCACGTCAAAGCGCTTTTTCATCTAGTGAACAATCAATCATACTTATTAACTGTTTTAATAAGCTACATTGCAATTTTGAGCAGTGCATCTTTAACCGTATGATGACGATGTGTGTGATTAATCATTGATCAGCTGAATAAATAATGTAAATGTAATAATGAACATGGGTTTTATGTGTTTTGGGAATAGAATGACAGAATGTAAACTGTAAAGGTCGTTGAATCGTATTGCCAGAGATGTATGTTGTCAACAACGTATCAAAGTGTATAGTGTAATCCCCAAGGAGTTTGTTAGTAAAGAATAATTAAACATCTGTGAATATGCAAAACGTTAGAATCCTAATATCAAGTCGGATGAAATAATCGTCAAAATTTTGAACAGCGTTCAAACGTCTAGATTAATCAAGAACGTAAAAAATAAGAAAACTTGTTGATATGTTGAACAATTTCGGTTTCGACTTCGAGCTCAAATTTTAATATAAAGGTAGAAACATGACGCCATACTGTCAGTGTTTTGTCTTAGAAGCAATTGAGTAATATGAAGACACTGACATATTATACATCTCGGAAGCAAAGAATGTTCTAAGTTATATTGCAATTTTGATTCGATATGGTTACTATACATAGTTTTTATTTTCTGTTTGATGTGATTTTCTTTTTCAATAACTACATATATATCTAAATAAAAGTCACATGCAGCATGCCACAGGCACAATCATGTAATTTATTATAAAAATAAAATAAATATGCGATAATTAGTAGCCTTCACTCATCGACTTTAATGAATTATAATGTATCACAAAAATATTCTCTAGCTGGAATATTAATATATAAGTACTTATGAATTATGCGGCGTTCACATTATAATGTCCACGACGTGTGGAACCTATGTACCTAACGCAGTGTCAGCCACAATGTCGACAACAGGGTGTGTTAGACACCCACATGTTTTTAATAAAGTGTATCAAAGGTAGGGATATTGCTACTTTTCGACGGTTTCAAGCACACCATGTTTTCTTTGTTGTGTTTTGAAAGTGTGCGGCTTAACCTTGTCAACAAGCATATGGTATAGATAAATATATCGAGATTAAAAAACTACATAGCATAATTGACTAATACACCACAGCTACAGACTGCGTCCGTTACTGTTAATGCGCGAGACGTCATTAGCTAATGGTGTGTGTCACACCGCACAACAAAAATGTAGTAGCTAGGGGTGTGTCGTATACTCTGGAAAATTGATTTACGGTATGAGTGTGACACTGACTGTGTATACGACAGGGTCGCGGCTACAGGGCGACAAAAGTTGCACACAGCGAGGACATTATAACGTGAACGCCGCATTACAGTTCTGCTTATCGTAGGTTCTTTTAAACTGTAAATATACAAAATATCATTTTGGCTTCTCTGGTTGATCACGTTAAGAACGGACATTCCTATAGGGGAGTAGCCAGATATTTCCGCGCAGATGGACACGAGACTGGCTAAGTAGAACCTTAAAGAGGCAGAAATAAATATGAATTTCGCATTTCTGTCATCCTCTATAGGGACACGCGTCTTGGCGCGGAGTGCACCCTCTGGGGCCCCTTAGCTACGTTCCTGCATTGTGACATGCGATAACAAGTTGTGTAAAGGCGTACGGATCGCGCTGCCAACGATTATTACTGCCCACCAAGCGTCACATGTGTAACGCCATACTACACTAAAGTACATAGCGTAGCTTCAATGTTTGTGGATCGGGGCCTGTGATGTAGTTTTAGGGCGCTAGTCTTGAAAGTGTTGGAGTTCCATCTGGTCCAACATTATGTTGAGTTGTAAATTACTTCATAGCAAAGACTAACATCACAATTACGGCATTTTGGAATAACCCTTTAATAAGGGTTTGCGCAATTTAGTTGTATAGATAAGTCCCAATGCCCGATTTAGCGCCTGGTTTTAGAGAAGCATAATTATATAACAATATACACAATCGACACCAAGGATATCTGTTATGAATAAAATGAGTCAGAGATACGATCAGTTAGTACCACTGAACATTAGAAATAAAAGTTTATATAACCGTTTTGAAATGAAATTTTGAGGTTAAAACGAAGATGAGTTAAATTTATTTGGCTTGCAAAATTTTATCTTGATACGTGTTATTCGCCACCGTCCCACAGGACGGTGCTGTACATGGTCTTTAAAATCTTTACGGGTATATCAAAACACACAGATATAAAAATTTGTTAGGCATAGACAGTGTACATTATTTGCTGCTAATTGCTATGTTGGATATCGCTGTTGACAAATTATCACAGGCTTGAAATATTTAATGGTTATATAACATCAGTTTCAATTTTTCAACTGTAACGGTAATGTTGATGCGGTGGTTCGTACGAGTAGTGTCGGAAAGGCTGGTTTGGTGTAATAATGCAGGAATTACATTAAGACACCAAACTGGAAGGAGGCACCAATATCAAACTAGAGGGGACACCAATATCAAACTGGAGAGGGGCACCAATATCAAATTTGAGGTCGGTTCCAGTATCATACTGGAGGGGGTACCAATATCTAACTAGAGGGGGCACCAATATCAAACTGGAGGGGGCACCAATATCAAACTGGAGAGGGGCACCAATATCAAATTGGATGTCGGTTCCAATATCAAACTGGAGGTGGCACCAACATCAAAATGGAGGGGACACCAATATCAATATCAAACTGGAGGGAGGCACCAATACCAAACTCGGGGGAGGTACCAATATCAAGGTGGAGGGAGCACCAATATTAAACTGGAGGGGACACCAATATCAAACTGGAGGGGATACCAATATCAAACTGGATGTCGGTTCCAATATCAAACTGGAGGTGGCACCAATATCAAGGTGGAGGGAGCACCAATATCAAACTGGTGGAAGGCACCAATATCAAGTTGGAGGGGAAACAATAACAAGCTGGAGGGGCACCAGTATCAAACGGGCCAGGGGGCACCAATACCAAACTGGAGAGGGACATCAATATCAAACTGGAGGGAGGCACCAATACCAAACTCGGGGGAGGTACCAATATCAAGGTGGAGGTAGCACCAATATCAAACTGGAGGGGACACCAATATCAAACTGGAGGGGATACCAATATCAAACTGGAGAGGGGCACCAATATCAAATTAGAGGTCGGTTCCAATATCAAACTGGAGGGGATACCAATATCTAACTGGAGGTTGCACCAATATCAAACTGGAGGGGGCACCGACATCAAACTGGAGGTGGCACCAATATCAAGGTGGAGGGAGCACCAATATCAAACTGGTGGAAGGCACCAATATCAAGTTGGAGGGGAAACAATAACAAGCTGGAGGGGCACCAGTATCAAACAGGCCAGGGGGCACCAATACCAAACTGGAGAGGGACATCAATATCAAACTGGGGAGGTGCACCAATATTAAACTGGAGGGTGGCACCAATATCAAACTGGAGCGGACACCAACATGAAACTGGAGGTGGCACCACTATCCAACTGCAGTGGCTGCTAATATCAAACTGGAGGGGGATATGTAACAACATTCGAGCGCAACAAATAGAACGTAACAACATTAACAATGTTGTTACTTACAAGCGCTTATACGTAACAACGTACGAATGTTGTTACTCATAAACGCTTGTATGTAACAACATTAGCAATGTCGTTACATACAAGCACTTATAGGTAACAATGTATGACTGTTGTTACGTACAACCCGATATGTGTAACAACTCACGAAGGTTGTTACATACTATCGAATGTATCGTTTTCATACACACGTTTGCATATGCTGACGATGTCGAATAAGCGCACACATTTCTCTGTGAACGACGCATAATGGCTTCATATCGTTTATGTGCCAAATGTCTGCACGTAATCTAGCACAGATTCTGTTATCAGTGAATGCTTTACAGATTCGATATACGATTGCAGGTTAGAAAGCGAAGACAAGCGGCTGCGGATCAGCGTCAGTAGATTTAATATTCCGGTTTTACCCCCTCTTTACGAGGAGTTTCGGTGACAGCTCTGACGTGACGCGGCTTGAATGATGGAGTGTTGGGTGGTTATATGTAATTATAGTGTATAATATGTGTAGTATGTTTATAAATACACATACACACAATCTACATATTCAACATATAAATAGACACATACATTGAAACAACCTTATTATAGCTTGACTGAACGGAAATAGCTAATGGTAAAATATTTCCGCCGTAGCAAGAGCCTCATCAGACGGATATAGGCTCCAGTGGCGTTTTTCATTTTTTATCTATAAACAGAAATACAACAAAACACTAGATATACAAAGTACGGATAATATACACAACATCTTCAATCATTACCCTTGCATCGCACCATATTCACATACCAATTGATAATTTCGCAGCCAAGTATGAACCGGATGGTCATAGACGAATGCTGTTATTACTGTATTGTATTCTATGATCACGCAAAGTATGCAGCCAGGTTCACCTTTCCATCTTCAACAACTAACGACTTTGTTGAACATTTGAAAATGCTGTACTCGATTATGTCGTCGCATTAAATGGTCATCGCCATTGAATATTGGATATTGTAGATATTTGCCTTTGTAATCACGGACGAGAAAACACTTGCCAGGCACCTGCTGTTCAGTGTGACCTCGTTGAAAATGACTATTAAAACGTAGAGAGATAAGCAACCGAAAGCACACATAAGACTGATTAAATTTACTAAATGCAAAACCTTTTTAAAACATGTCATTCCTACGAAGGGAATCATCAGACAGCTTAATGGCTACCGTGATGTTTTTCATTTTTTGTTGACTAAATTCACAATATCATATTGTACAACGCAAATATATCAGGATAGAACAAAGAAAATCTATATAATGCATAATCAAATAAATGCCCATTTTTTTTTCTTCGTTATAATTTCCACCGCCACCTGCATGGCTTGACAGTGTTGTCGAAGTTTGATGAGCTGTTCTTCGACAGCCGATCTGCCATCGATGAAATCATCGGTTTCTTCACACTGGCAATAAAATTCCACAACTTTCTCTTTCCAAAACGATATTTCTTTTTGAAGATAAACATCGCGCACGTATTCTAGTTCCATGCTTCATGAATGTTAATACTATATATTGTTGACGAAGCGCTTTAATCAAATCGTACGATTCAAGCTGTTTCATAAACCTTGCAACCATATAACGGTTGAACGTATATCCACGACAAATACCGAGAGTTCGTACGAGTACATGTCCGTGCTGATAAGATATCGACATGTTGATAGCAAATGTTCAAATACGTCGAATAAATACTCCATTTGTGCGCTAAATTTAATATTTCATGGTGATTTTAAATGAACTTTTTACGTCGATTTATTCAACCACTGAACATTGTATCCAATTGACGGGTTTCCCGTTTCGCTTCATCTCTTCGTCAAATAGTCAAAACATAGTGGAACTAAGTGAACTTTACAACTCATATTTAATAGCAATGAAGGTGTTTCACAAATGAGTATTACAAACAATTTACTACATAATACAGGTCACTTATCAACTGCCATCGCTATTATTCATGCCAATAGGATTTCTTTTAATACATTTTATTTCAAATTACTTATCTGTTTGCCATTATATTCAATTCTGCTGTAAATCCACCCATTGCAAAAATTGCAATAACTTTTGACAACTCTTTAACGAAATCAATAGAATGTTTAACTTGTTCATCAGGTGGGTTTGAGATGTAATTACAACCGGTACTAGTATTCTTGCTAAAATCAATACAAGATATTTGATATACTGCACTTTTCTTGAATCCGAAAAATTTGTCAAATATACCAAATCCAAGTACATTACTCTACAATTCAATTCATATAAACTATTATAAAACATTTGCAAATCAACTCTGCATATTTAAAAATCCTACCTTCTTGTACACTGAATCAAAAATTCGGAATTCCAATTCTTTAGCCATACAATTATTCAAGTTCAAAGTATTGCGTTCTTGAGACCAGCTATAGTAAATTTATGTAACAAACGTTTGTATCTCCCGTTTATTAATCACCCTTTTACAAACGCGCTCATTATTAACGTGGGTTTGCTCTGCTCGTGATTCAAACATATATTTCTGATATGTCTTCAATTTTTCAAGTCCGAAACTTCCAACCCAACAAGTTGTTCAATTTCTGTGAATAATTGGATCTATGAATTATTTAGCAAATATACACTAGAGCGATCACAACTTGCTTCAAAGGTAAGCTCGATATTTGAACTAAATACATTTAGAAATGATAACAAACTATGCTTTGTTCAACTGTAAATGTTACTGTTCAACTGTGAATTGTTTGCACGACTTGTTGGAGAAATATTCAATAACTCCTGCATGCATATTAATGTACTTCTCTACAAAATGTAAATCCAATACCTTCACTTAAGTTGCATAAAACGCCATTGGAAACTCAATAACCGATTCGCTCAAGTCATAGCAACTTCCATGATTGATGATAATATTTTATTATTGCTTTCTAAGAATATTATGCACTGTATTACAAGACAGATAAAAAATATACAACCCTTTTTAGGGTGAGTTTCATACGATTATGCAATTCCGTTTCATACATTGCAGTACAATTATCTCTAATATAATCTCTGATTTACTGTAAACCCATTTTAACAAATAAACTAGATTAGCTAAACAGGATTCAAATTTTGAAGAAAGAACAGAGAACCCCAAATCCTGCAACCCTTTTCTCACTGCATTTCATCTAACTTTTCCTTTGTATTCTGACTTGATGCCAACCAATACCAATTTTCTATTTGAAAATAGTACTACTGTACCTCCAGGTTTAAACTTCTTAATCCCTCAATGAAGCATAGCACACTTTAGAATCAAAATTATCAATTTCATGCTACAAATATAGTAAATCAATATGACGTCCAATGTTTGAAGTTAATATCATATTAGTTATTTTGCTTTGTCTCTCAGTTCATCTATATTTCGCTCAAAATGTTATCTCCCTTCGACTGCATTACATCTCGACTAGATTAATCATAAATACTTTTGCCAACCCCCAATACTGATCCCATTCCAACCTTTCCGCTATGATCGCGCTTTATGTTTCGAGGTGTAACGCTCGAACATGACGTAGTTGTCGCAATTTTGCTGGTAATCCCATTTTCATTATCGACGCTGCAACTGGTACCATTTCTCTGCATTGAAGTTTTCTGTTCTGACGTCCGAGCTTCTTCTGTTCAGATGGCTTGAATGTTGACGTTATTGCTCTCTATGATTCCATGTCGTTGAAGTACCGACGTTTCTCGCTATGGTACCACTGCTAAACACAATTATATTTGATACTGTTGCTCATTATCGTACCACATAGAAGTTGCTGAAGCCTCTCCATTCTGACCGAAATAATACGAGCGGTGCGACATCCGTTGTTATGGTATGCTCCGAGCCGCTAGTTAATAGTAACGTCAACAAATTATGTAGAGCAATAAAACATGACCGAGTTCGATTAAAGCAAAACTAAAACTCGAAAACCAAGCATTTATTTACTGTTTAGCTCGTCACTGAATCCTTATGAAGAATAAAGTGCTCTTAGTTTAGATTAGTTTAGATTAGTTATTAGTTTAATAAGGTGTTCTTAGAAAGCTCTACTCCTTTTCTCTCCCACCCAAATGGCGAAATTGGTACGTCAGCGACTAACGGGTTGCTTTGTACTAAGCTATACCTAATTTCCACAAATTCGTAGATCGGATGTATACGTCAACATTAATAGCAGCTGCAACAACTTTAGACGACGATACACCAAGAAACTGTAACGTCGATAAATTGCGCTCAATATTACGTGACATATTGAGTCTGCGTATAACATGTCCTTCTTTTGAACAAATGCAAATACTTGCGTATCATAGTGGAATATATCTTATTTTGCCCTTAATATATTCTCAGCTGCCGGTTGTAAATTAACAAACAAATGCTCAAACAGTTTTTTCGCTGCTTGTTCAAACACGCTTGGCAGAAAATGTTGTTTCAGATGCGATATTTGCCTGCCGATACGAATCATAGATTGATCTCGAAATTTTGTGAACAATGCCATATATTGCACGTTCCGAGTAACTGTACGCATAAATGTGCGCACAGCGTTGACACCTAGATGAACCGTAAGGTTTTTATATAAATTTAAAGCTTTTTATAGGGCGTTCAAGTTAAGTTCTGTGCAAAATGACTCTAAGTTGTCCAACAGTCTCATGAGGCGCACACCGCTTAAGCATGTAGCTTTGCTAGACACCCCGGACAACTAGTTGAGTCTGACGTGACTGCGAGGTTTTGCATGAACAGTCTGCGCTGACTTTAAATTTTGTCCGATAGAGTCTCCTCTCCCTATGGTTAAAACACGCGCCAAAATTTGAATTTCTTACCCTGGTGTCTGTCAAGAATTGTACATGTCTAAAATTTGAATCTTTGCACGATGTAGTGCTACCAAAATTTGAATTTCCCGCATTGGCAACTGTTAAAATTTGAATCTCTACCGTTAAAGTATAAATCAAACCATCAACCGCATACATCAGTCCGCCAGGACACTATATTCTATCCTATATAGTCAGCCTAGACTAGACAGGTTATCCAGAAAGCAGGAAAAAACGTATAGCTAGCTCGTGCTATAGAAATGTTTATTGAATCTACTTTGATAGTCGGAGAAGACTAATTACGGTTGTACTCAACTTATCGTGAACGAGTTATTAAGAACTTTCACGAGCCTACCGGTACCACTGTTCCCGTTTACAGCCCTATTTTTGCACTCATGTATACACATATATTTACATCCTGTAGCCAAACATTCCACTATTCTGCATTATTTCCATGTTTCTGCAGCCATACGTACCTCTATGCTGTATCCATATACACGTAGTTTGTACCCATCCGTATTTCAAATTTGTACTCATACATTCCTCTATATAGCACTGCTATATCTGCGTTCCGTCTCCTTATACTGTACCCATGCGTCCTTTATCGGTACCCATATATCTGCATTCAGTGCCCCTAATCTGTAACCATATTTCCGCATTTTGTACCTCTATGAGTACCCCAATTAGGGCGTAAATCCCGTTCATGTATTCATATGTTCACTGTGCTGGGATGTTCCAATTACTAGGCAATCTGCAACCGGTTTAGTTTTACGTTTGCGGGTGATTTCCTCAATTTTATACGTATCTTCGCGATATAGATCTTTTGAAGTTCTTGTGAAATCTACCTAAGATCGTTTCATCATTTGAGTCATTTATCTCATACACGAGCAGGTTGAATGGGAGTAGGTTGCTGATTGTAAACACCTCGCGAGACCAAACTGTGTTAAACCACGTTCAAACGGTAACTGATCTTTACTGATTCGCACAGCGTCTGTCGGCTGGTATTTGTTAATAAATGACGCCACATATATGTGTTATTTTCTTTGAGCTGATATAGATGACCTGAGTATCGAATAGGTGTTAATCATGCTGGAATGTCTTAAAAGCTTTATTGTTTTCGTCATCTACTTGCAATTAATAACAAAGTCAAGTCGATTACAACGATTACCGTTCGAACCTGGTTTCAACCAACTTTGGTCACTCGAAATGTTTATAATCAGCAACCAACTCCCAATTCAACCCATCCGTCTATAAGATAAATGATTCAAATAATGAAACTCTTTTAGGTAGGTTTTACACACGCGAACTTCAAAATTCAAAAGTGCTATATCGCTGATGATACATATAAAATTTGAGAAAATTATTCGCAAACGTAACACTAAAATGGTTACAGAAGACCTAGCGAAATTGTTGCCCCCAGCTTAATGAACTCATGTGTACATGAACGGGGTTTACGACTTGTTAAGGGCTGCCAGCAGACGTACCAAATGTGGACATATGGATACACATTAGACGTACTGTATTCAGATATACGTGAACATATTAGGGATACATGGGTACAGTATAAGGGTACTGAATGCAGATATACGAGCGCTATATAGAAGAATATATGGCACAAATCTGAGGTATGCATATGTACAAAACACGAATCCATGGGTACTGCACGGGTGTACGTATGAATACAGAAGTTAGATATATGAGCATGTGCTTTGGATACATGGGTACAGTATAGGTTCAAAAAATGACGTGAATATGTCGCTACACATGGGTACAAAAATAGGGTAGTAAATTGGTAAAGTCCTGCAAGTACCCACAGAGGTTGAGGAGCATGTGAAAGTTCTTAAAAGGCTTTAAATATATATAAAATAATTATGGTTCACGTAGGTATCAACTGTGATCGTGGTTATACTTCTCTAAG